>JAKTYG010000026.1:0-75653 GCA_030564725.1 Chernovozyma sophiae-reginae
TTCTTAAGAAAATAACCAATGGTAAAGATTCTCTCAATTTGTGAGGACCAGCAGATGGTCTTGGTGCATAAGTACCAGACAATTTGTCTAACATCCAGTGGGATGGAGCTGCTAATCTCTTCAAGTGCTTCTTTGGACCTCTACCCATTTTGACTTTAGTTTATTAATGTGGTTTAATGGAATATTAACATTAATTAGAGAAGAATTAATTATGCTATGAATTTTTCACTAGAGCCTGTGAGAGGGATTGGAGGTGAGAAGTGAGGTGGCCTGCATGTAACCAAAAAAGTGAGTGAAAATTTTTAAAAACGTCCAAGGGCTTAGCCCTAGAGAGCACGTGATACCCACTATCACCTATCTAAGGTCCCCCACACTATGATTTCAGAGTGAGTAACGTACTCCAAAGCTTCACTTAAGTTGCAACATTATGGCTGCAACAACAACAACAACAACAATTATATGCTACAATTACACTTGAAATGAATATCGTTTCGTAATTTGTTCCGTTCCTAATTACAATCTTACTTCTATTAACTCACCAGAATGACCACTTCTTATTAGCCTTCAATACATCTAACTCACCATCAAGCTTGGATTCTTCTTCAAGTAAAGTTTCTAATTCATCTTCAAGATTAGCATATTTTTCTGTTTCTTGGGCATTTTTTAGTAATAGCTCGTGAATATTACTTTCAATATTTGCAGGCAATGGAGGAGTTTTTTGTCCTACATTGGTTCCTTCAGTTCCTTCAGTTCCTTCCTTAGAATCATTTTCAACTTCTGGTTCTGTTACTTTTGATTCCAAATCTGCTAATTCTTCTTTAAGAACATCAATACTCAATTGCAATTCTTCATTATCATTCAATACTTCTGGTAAAGAAACCTTTAAATCAACCATTTCTTGTACGATATCAACATGATCTCTATGTAAGCTAGTATATTTGGATTCCAATTGCTTAACTTCATGTCTAAGTTTGCCATTTTCGATTTTTATCTTTTCTATTTCATCAACTTTAGATTTTTCACTTTCATATATGATCTCAAATTCTGATTCAAATCTTTGAAGATCTGAAGGAAGAACATTAATCTCCATAGAATCAATAACCAATTGATCCAACTTATAGTAACCACTGGCGCTACTTGATTGAACGCTAGTAGATGTGGTTCTCTTACCAAGAAGGGAAAATCTCCTAGAAACACTGGCAGTTCTGGAAGAACGAACAGAATTCACACTGTTATTTGTAATATCCGACTCACCGGAAGCTAAAACGTTATTTCCAATAACATATTCTTCGTTAACATAATAATTAAATAATTTGTCCTTCAAGAACTCCAATAACTTATCGAATCGTAAAAGTAATAGGTTTGATTCATTCTTTATCAATAAATTAACTGCAAATTTCAAAATTGATTCCATTCCTTGAGTTATAACAATATCGTATATCCTTAATACTATATCAAGGGGAAATTTATAAGCAAAAAAGGTTAAAAACCATTGTGAAGCATACATGGAAGACTTGATCCCTTGCTTTACCAAGTGATTATATAATCTTGGAGAGTACATTTCGATTAAACGATCAAATTCATATAACAATAGATGAAGTCCTTTCATTTCTGGGCAAAATAGACTTCTTAAGTTGTACTCTTTCATAATGGTAACAAGTAAACAGAAACATTCAGAGTCAGTCATATTCATTGCCAATGGCACTGCAACAAATATCATCCCTTGGGTATATCCAACATCAGGATCAAATAACGAATATGCTTTTATGACATTAAAGAGCTCTTCAGTTTTTCCAACTTGTTCAACATTGGTAAAAAATGAAGTTCGGGTTAAATCTCGTTTGATTGCCTTCTCATGTACAGAGGATTCATTTTTTAAATGTAAATAAAATTCTTCCAACTGGAAATTCTTCGATTTAGCAATTAATTGCCAAATAATTCCTCTGAATTCCTTAGGAATACCTCTAGTGATAGCTTCGTTCAATTCATCTGAGTCTTTGAGAACAACTTGTTCGTAATCATTTACCACTTTGGTCCAGAATTCCCAATCAATTTTGTATTCAAACATATCTCCAAAGCCTCCAACAGTACTCTTAATATCATTAAAAGTCTTCTTCATATTCTGAGTACCGGTGTTAATCAGTTCTTTAGATTTAGAATCTTTCTCTTGAAAGTTCTTGTTTAGTTGAGATAATTTAGACTCCAAAAGAAAATTGGCACTGTCAATCCTTCTCCCATTAGATGACCCAGAACCTTTACTATCCACTTTTCCATTTAATTCCAATGGAATGTCTGGTTGTACATCCAATGACAAGTAATCTTTAATTGGTGATCTATCGGGTAATGGAGGTGAGGTCTCAATTGTGTCGTTATCCCTCCCTTCAATTTCTCGGTTCAGAGTGACAACCAGAGGCACAATCGACGAATCAAGATCTTCATCGTTTTCAACATCATCTGGTACATCCACAGTATCAACAGGTGCAATATAGTTTTCAGTTTCATTGATATCCAACCTGGCAGTATTGTCTGAATCCTCACCTTCATCTCCATTATCTTCGTTTTGATGATTTTCAAAATGTTTCAGCGCTATTTCTTCTTTAGTATCACCATTATCGTAAACTGATGATTCACTCAGTGCCACCGAATTCGTTTCTTCCAAGTTTGTAGACTGACCTGGTTTACTGTTATCATCCACAGCCCCTTGATTTGATTCCGACAAATTTAAATTTTCGACTTCACCGTTTGAATTTTGTTCACCGTATACATCTGAATTTGCACTATCCACTGCATCATGGAAGTCCTCGTCTGCCATAATGTGACTTGGTTGGTGTAAATGAATGATTGGCTTTCGCTTTGTTGCACCTGTTTATGTGGTGAGTCCCGAGACCTCCACAGATTGAAGTCATGTTGAAGTACTGCAGGCTACCCAGTTGAGCTAAATGATAATCTCGAATCGCGAATGGAAGGGCCATGAAATTCAGTTCTGGTGGTCACTTTTGGAGGAGATACAGTAGGTAAAAAGAAAACCATGAATGATAACGAAGATCGATTTCGATATTGAAGATGCTCTTCTAATGATTCAAATAACGTAGTATCCTTTTAATTTGTTCTTTAATAATAATAAAAAAAGTGGTCACAAAGAGAACAGTAATTTGAATTCTCAAATCCATTTCTTACCATTCCATCTTACTCTCTTACAAACTACAGGAACCTGTATGTATTGATCATAATATTGTTTGTACTAAGACTGAAGCAAAAAAAAAAAAATAATGTAAAACCTTGAGTCACAAGAGAAATAAATTCACCACTTCCAAACCCAAAACCAAAACCCTCCCCAAAACAATTATAGATAAACCATTTCACAGTCTCTCTACCCAATGAAAGTCTCCGCTAGCATCACTAATTGCAATTGGTCCCAGTGGAGTTGTATCAACATAAGAAATCCTAATGACATCTTCATCAGTTAATGGAGGATGACGATTTGACGAACCATAAGATGACAATACATCATCATCATAAAGTTCACTTGAACCTTCACTAGATTGCGAAGAAGAAGTCCCCGATTGATACAAGGAACTAATTAAATCCTTTTCAGTGAAATATGATGACAAAGAGATTACTGGTTCAGATGTGGGGGTCAGGAAATACTCTTGACCAATATTCATATTGACGTTAACAGGTAAGTTATCATTCACCTTAGCAATATTAAGAGTAGCATTGGCATTATAAGGAGAAGTTATTGGAGCAGCAGTAGAAGAACTTCCAAGTTTACCAACATTGCATGGCTCACATTCCTTCTCAATTGTACCTTCAGTGTTCTCATAGATCACTCCTCCTTGAATATTTTTCTCTTTCAATAATGAGTCCAATTTATCCCGATCACAATTAGGGAAATATACTCTTAAAATATTTTCAGATGCTAAATATTTAATGGGCAATTCTCCAAGTTCACTTAAATTCTTAAAATCTTGTTTCAATTCTTCCACTCTTCTTGCAACATAAGTTAAATTTGCATTTATTTCACTCAAAATCTCTTCAGAAAGAAAAGTAAGTGAAGGAATTGATAATTGTGCACCTAATGGAAAATCCACATAACATCCATTATTTTGACCTGAAATAATTTTATCCAGAGAATAATAATCTTCTTCAGTTAATTCTTCATTGGGACCTTCATCTGCTACAATTGCAAGGGTCTTTGCAGTATGTGAGGGAGTCAATGAAATATTAAGACGGATCTCGCTCTTTATTTTATTATGTTTCCTATGCTTTCTCTTTTCATTAGAGTATGGATGATATGAATTGGTTGATGATAATGCAGGTGGCTTATAAGCAGAATCTAAATTGAATAATGTTCTGATTGAAATTGCTAAATTCTTAATGGTTTCAGTTGTGATTTGAGTAGAAAATCCTGGAATTGGTCCTCCACATGCATATGTTGAAAATAATCTTGCTTGAGCTCTAGGGTATGCCGCTCTATATAAAGTAGAAAAGAAATACCCTTGGGATGCAAATCTTGCATGATGATTCCTAAATGCTGAAAAATTCCATATTGAATTGGCTAGCTTTGAGTGTGACCTTAGGCTATGGTTTTTACCAAAACCCATCATATGAAAGAATTTAAACACTTGGAATTTTTTGTATGCAATATGCCTATTGTAAGGATTGAAAGGGTTGAAAGGATTAAAGGGGTTAAACCGACATGACCTATAGATATACATTCTCTGAAATCGAGCAAAACTATTCACCAGTGAGAATGGGTTAAATGGATTGAAGGAGTAATTCCGCACAAATACTTTCATTCCCATTGAAGTTGAAATGGTTCTTTGGAAAGGTGAATTATTCCTGACCGGTATGGGTATAGGTACTGGTTTAGGGGAGGATGCTTGGTTACTGGCAAGAGCATCAGAAAGAGCTTCAAGAGTTTTCTTTACTCTTTGTGCCGCCTTTTTGGCTCTCAACGAAATTAGATTACGCAACATTATACTATTAAGTTTGAATAGTTCAAATTGAACACTATTTCAGAAATTGATTCAACAATCAGAAACAAAAAATTAGCAGAAATTGCTCGAATTCAATACATTCAAATTATCACTTTACCAGAAAGCTCTTATGGAACAGAATTGGTCAAGTAAATCTTTTCTAAAAGTGTTATACGAGGAGAAATATCCAGTACAACGGGGCCCTCTACTAACTGTCAAGTCTTCTTTGATACTAAAATCGAACTATCTCAAGATAAAACAGCTTGTTCTTTTCGAAGCACTTGGATAAAAATAAGAAAACAAAACTAAGATGAATGAAGTTATCCAAATTAAAAGATGAATAGAATTCAAATAACTAGCAGGAATATTTAAAGTGGTATCAAGTCCTTGGACCAATAATGAATATATCAAATTGACCTTTATTCAAAAGAATAACCTTGTGTTGTTTGATATTGATTTACATTTTTTTTGGAGGAGTTTTGTGAGTGTGACACCTAGAAAGGAGCGTGGTTTGTACACGTCAATCAGACGGTATTCGATTCGGAAATTAGGGGGCTTGCGAGGTTTCGGAGCCGCTTTGGAGGTTTTGTTGAAGATCGGGTAAATCTCACTCGATTATGAAGGGCTAGATTGCGAGAGCAATTTTGCACCCAATAGATGCAATTGCCAGAGGGTATGGGGTATTATGGTAAGATGAAATAAAGACTAGACTACATAGATAAGAATGGTATGTCGACGGTTCACGGGAGTCAAGCTGTAAATAGAGACCTTGATAGAGGTTACATTGATAGAAGTTACATTGATGGGAGTTACATTGATAGAAGTAACATTGATAGGAGTTACATTGATAGGAGTAGCTTTGATACACTTGGCACAATTTGTTCTTCTTCGTTAGTTCGCTGTGCCGCGTTTTATCAGCTGCGGTTCGAATTTTCAGGTTCATTGGGGAATTCTCGAATGGGTGGTCCATCTATTTCACTCCAATGTGCGCACAACAAAATGCAACACTCGTCTACGCCCAATATAATAGGAAGAGACTGAGGGAATGAGATGGTTGAGCCATAAGATTATCATTGTTGATGTTGGGCTGAAAATCACTTGAATATGGAACTTAATCAAACTTTCAATACACTTAGCTGTCCGGCTGCATCCAAAAAATTGCGAGTTTCAACCATCAATGGATCTATCTATTATCTCTAACGATAAAATCTTGTTGCAGTGCAGTGCAGCCCTTTCTCATTTTCTCTTTGACATTTTGGCTGCGGCCACAGACTCTGGACATGGACATGGAAATGGACTAGATATCGACACAGACATCAACATTCACTTTATACATTCACATCTACAATTATTCATCTCTCAAAGACATAATCATTGTCATTATATATTTATTACCACCGTCCATACCCTGGGAAGTTCCCATTTGAAATAAAAAGAATGTCCAACACTAAACCAAGTTAAATCCAATCTATAACCCTTATTCTCTAAGTTTTCATCATTGGAGAATCATCCATAACCTCATCGAAGATCGAATCATAATTTATATCCGAACCTGTCTGACTAAAGGAGCCTAGATCTTCGGATCTTAAGTATTTTGTTGTTTCTTCAGGAATCTCTATTCGCTTCATATTGGTGCTATTGTTTTGGTTAAGCGATAACAAAGAAGACGGAGAAGCAATTGAATTCGATACAGAAATGGAGTTAGAATCTCCTTCTTGTTTTATCATTGAAGGAGTGATGAAATCGTTTTGAATCAGAGACAGCAGCAGAAACAGTAACAGCATCAGAGGAACCAGCAGTGGTACCAGCAGAGATATCAGCAGTGGTACCAGAAACCTTGCCATCAGATGTGCCAGATTAGATTTAAATTTTTTCAGATTCAAAGGAATATTATTCAAAAGGAAATCATCAATTATTTCTTGCTTTATTTTAATTTTATCAATATTTATATTTGAATAAGGATCGTTATGATCAGCATTTGATATTGATTCATTTGATAAACTTTCTTCAGCGGAAAAAATTGAATATGAAGGTGATTGTGCTAACGATGTACATGTAACGCAACTGTTAGAATTACAGCAATGTGGATTTTGATTAGGAGATGAACACACGGTTGGATTGGTAACTTCAAATGGAGTGGTAGCATTGTTGTTGTTGTTGTGCTGGTGGCTCGATGAATGCGAAGTGTACATTGGTTGATGGTTTCCAAAATCGTTGAATTTGGAATCAACAGTTTCAGCAACTTCAGCACCAGCACCACCAGAAGACGAAGTATTTGAGTTGTTATTGTTAATATTTTGTTTCAATTGAAATTGGTATTTTAGTTCAGCTGATTGACTGAATTGAGATTGCGGTCTACTTAATTCAAATGAAGATGAAGGATCTTCATGATCTAATTGGAATCTATTGTCGTGGTATCGATTTGTCGCATGATGAACATCATTAGAATCTCTCTTGAATTCAATATCCAGATTCTCTAACAATTCTCTATAGGGCTCTAAAGCATGTTTGAATGTAGAAGGATATAATAATTCTTTCATATCATATTCCTGAAACACTATTTCTGGCAAAAGGAAATGAAGAATATTTTCCAAAGACTTTACCTTATCTTCTACTTGAGTTAAATGTGCTCTTGTCAATGGTGATCTAACAGCTCTAGGAGAATAAGAACAACTCCAACCATGTTGAATACATTTGGTACATTTGGGATACTCTTTGGAACACTTCAATTTTCGTTTGCGACAAGAATCACACGCCTGTTCTATATTGCGAGTAAATGAATATGAGTCCAAAGAACTTGAGGAGGAGGTTGACAATTTCATGATCTTTTTTTTTTATTTTTTTTTGGACCTTTTTCTTTAATTTCTGAAGTTAAATAATAGAAGCTCAATGAAAAGATCCAATTGATAAGAATTAAATATCAAAAGAAATTGGAAATTCGGTTAATCAAATATAGCAAGGACTCTGTCTGTACGGTTGGTTCGGGGAAGGATAAGGTGTTGAATGGGCGACTATTCGATTCACACGGGGGAAATGTGAAAGGTTTCAAGCGGCTAAATCACAGGGGGGAGGAGGAGAGAGCCAGGAGGGGATTTGGAATGGCAATTCAAATTATAGCAAGTACTTGTAAAAATTGTAATTACAATTCCAGATACTATTAAAAATTCACTCCAATTGATTTGGTTAGCAATAAATATTTAATTATAATTAATCAATATCAGGGAAAATCGGAAATTAATTCGACTTGGTTGGTATCACCGAGCTTATGTATCAAAGGCTATAAGGTGAGTTTTTCGGGGACAGGGAAATGCGACTCACTAGTATTTCGGCAAGAAAAACAATACAAAACGGTGCGCAATAGTATGGTAATCTAAGGAATTGGTAGGGCAGAGAATCGGGCCAAATTTTCTGGTGCCAACTGGTGCTAACTGGTACTAACTGGTACTAACTGGTGCTTAGGACAAGATAGTTGATTGATATTGGGACTCTATTGAAATTTATGCAACTAAAAGAAACACTGAATATTTTGCTATCTCTAATCTATTCGGTAAACTTTTTAATTTTTCAAAAGTTGCACCCTAAATTCTTTTTTCTATTGAAATTATGAAGCTTTTTTTCTATAGATTGAGCTTAAATTTCGGGTAAAAGTGATAACTTTTTTTTTTCTTTTCTCCTTGAATTTATCCAGAATTATTCTGTACCTATCTTCAATCAATAAATGATGATAATTAGGAACTAAAATGAAAGGAAGTTCCCTAAATTTAAAAGAAATAAATACAAATATTCTACTAATGAATAAAGAAAAAGAGATCAAAGTAAGAAAGAAAAGAATAAAGAAGAAAACTTTTATCACTTTGCTACCGTTTATCGATTGTTCCATTTCATCATTTTTGTATCTTTTCCAATACCATCGATATGTCTTGAGGAGATACTCCGATCCCGCTTCTGCAAAGTTGGGAAATAAATTCGCCAACATTGGTAGTACATCCAATACACCCACAGCCCTATAAACGCATACTCCTGCAGTTTCAACTGTTCGGACTGCATATATCCCATATCTAATTTAGTGTCTGGGTGGAGGAGGAAGGAGACCGACCGACCCACCCGTCTTTTTGGTTAATTCTTGCAGCGAGATGAAGATTACAATTTGCCCAAATACTCCGTGAGGGGATGTTTTATGTACTACCTGTACAATTTAGGTTACTATGGAAAATCACTGACAGGGAGGGGTTTTTTTGGTTCCGAGTTTTTATCTCGCGGAATTATACTTGCGAACCTTCTTGCAGTGGACCTGCAGTTACATTTTGACAGTGGAATCAAGATCAAGAGATTTGAGCAACCTGAGAACATTTCTGACCCAACTTCCAATTGAATTTCAACTATATTTACATTATGTAACACTTTTACTCTATGTTTACATTATTTGAACAATTACAGAATGCATACAAAAAAAGGTTAACCACATAGCACTTTCTCTTTCTTTCTTTCTCTCTCTCTCTCTCTTGACATCCTCCAACGGTGAAAAATTTTATCGTAATCAAATAAAAGAACTAATTCCCCGCTCGGACAAACTTGGCTATGCGCTTACGTAGACCATAATAGTAAGTTTTTCCGAATCACTCATACCATGAATAAAGCTCACATCAGTCAATGAAGATGGGAACCCACCAATCTGTATTGGTATGAAGTGGAGATCGAATGAACTATCTACCCAAATACACCATCTAGTAAAAAAAAAACAGTTTGGGACAATATTAGAATAATTGTTGTCCAAACTTGTGCTCAATCTTTCCTTCTTGAGTTAGACGATGTGTCTGACTTGAGCATTTTCTGTTCTTTCGTTAATGTAATCGCAATCACGTTACATCGCACGTGACGACCATAACCTGATATTTTTGTTGATAGTCTCATTTTCTTGCTTCGCATGAGTTATCGAACAAGACCGAGTGAGAGAGACATAGAGATACAGGGAGAGAGTGAGTTTGCGTGTCAGAGTGTTTTGTGAGGAATGCATAGATAATATATTGTCTACCCTTTTAGTTTTGTCCCTGTCCACACCTGTTCATACCTGTACCTGTTACCTACTTCCAAGCACCTCCTTCTTAATTATGTCGTCTCATCCCTTTCAGAAAAGAATCCTAAAAGAATATCGTGCATTGGGTAAAAATACCCTTCCTGGTATAAAACTCTTGCCCAGTACTTCCGAATTAACTACTTTTTCAGAGTTTTCTTTCTCTTTAACCATTCCGCCTGATAATGATGGGGTACTTCATCCCATATATAGGTCTGAGGTATATTATCTTCGAATAAAAATTACCCCAGAATATCCTGTGGATTCCCCAGAAGTTCAATTCATCACTTTGAACAATACAGCAAAGATCCCTATTCATCCACATATATACAGTAATGGACATATATGTCTTGACATTTTAGATACTGGTTGGACTCCAGCATGTTCAATGGAATCAATAATATTAAGTATTCAATCGATGTTATCTACTAATCAATTGAATGAACGACCTCCAGATGATGCTCAATATGTTAGAAATGCTCCCCTAAATCCGAAAAAGACCGTCTTCGGATATCATGATGACAATGTATAGATGATTAGAACAGTTTCATATTGGCATAGCCCTAATGTTTTGCTTCTGCGAATGAACGTTTTTATTATTTTGTTTATGGGTGTTGGACGATTTTCCACTTTTATGATTCTTTGTATAACTTGTATTCCCTCCCTTTTGTCTAGTTGTTGTTTGAGTAGATCTCTTTTGAAAATTTGAATAGTTTCCTCCTTCAAGAATTGGAGTCTGAGAGTGACTCAGACGAAGCTGCTGAAGAATCTCTTGGTCCCGTTGTGATCTATTGAAAAATGGTGATTCAACTTGAGTGGGCCCTACTAGTGATGAAGACGAAGCAGGAATTTCTTTGTCGAATTTGCTATCACGATTTTTTCTTTCTTTCGATAAGTTTGCCAACAATTTCTTGAAGTAGGTGAATATACTCAATTGATCTTTTTCAATATCTTGAAGTTTTGCAAAATCTCTTTTATTTGTGGGTAACTTAATTGCCATATCTCTTAATGTAGAATCGCTGAAAACTTGACTACTGGACCTGAAGTTGAAATCTGCCATCTTTTGATTACGAAGATTGTTAAGTTCTTTATATGAATGTTCAATATGCTCTCGAAACATTTCATTGACTCCTTCAAGAGATGAATCCGCAAGAACTATAGCCAGGTTACTAGTACCTTGTAACCTATGTACCACGGAACTGGAAATTTCACCATCAGAGTTTTTAAAACTCTCGAGATTCTTTGCAGATGTAAACGATCCCATTACCATGGGGTTACCATTTAGGATATCATTATTTTGCATAGGCATCAGTCTCCTAAATTCTGAATAGTTAGTCCCCTTCTTTTCATTTCTACCATTCTGGGTAGATCCAGTCGATTGATTCTTTCTTTTCTCGGTACTGAATTCAATAGTTATTCTCTTACTTCCATTTAAAACCATATTTGCAGCTGGTCCCAATTTGACGTAGTTAGATGCAAAACCAGCTCTCATTATTTGGTACTCTGCCAACGAGCCATCGCTTAATAAGTAAAAAAACATTCTTTCAAGGTCAGTTTTATCAAGAGATTTTCCTTTCCCATGATATGGATTTTTGTCATGATGCGCCTTCACGATTTTCCCACTATTGGATCCTTTGAACACATCCTGAGCATATAATACTGTTACCCTATCCTCTTGAATAGATTGAACCAACTTCAAAATATTTAAGGCATAGTCTGTGACATCCTTTTGAATTGTACTCATTTTATTGGCATTGAAACAATTATCACATTTTTTGGCACACTTCTTGGGGTCAAATGTTTCGTTGAAATAGTGAAGAACTTGTTTTCTTCTACAATCAGTAGTATTTTCACAATATTGGACTACCTGCCTTAATTTTGCTAGATGGTTCTCTTTTCCCTCACGATCTAATTCCTCGTCTCTCATTATCATACCTTGCAATGATCTTGCATCTTTGTAAGAATAAAACATTATACAATCAGACGGATTTCCATCTCTACCAGCTCTCCCAGTTTCTTGATAATATCCTTCAAGTGTTCTAGGGATAAATAAATGTATAACAAACCTGACATCAGGCTTATCAATCCCCATACCAAAGGCGATAGTGGCACATATGACTTGAACTTTATTGGTTTGCCAAAGTTGTTGAATATTTGTCCTATCATCAGGATTCATACCAGCATGATAAAACGCTGCTTTAATGCCCCACAGTTGCAATTTTTCTGAAGTTTGTTCACAACTTTGTTTGGAATGACAATATATCACACCACTGTGACCTTTATGTTTGACCGTTATAAAGTTATTAATCCAATCCATATATGCAGCGTTTTTCCATTTCACTTCATAAAATAAATTTGTTCTGTTGAAACTTTGTTTGAGTAACATTGGATCATCCATTCCCAAATTATGGATAATATCCATTCGAACTTTTTCATTTGCAGTTGCAGTAAGGGCCATGATAGGGATATCAGGGTACTTTTTCTTAAAAACATTTAAGCCCTTATAATCTGGACGGAAATCATGTCCCCAGGAAGACACACAATGAGCTTCATCTACAACAATTCTTGCCAATTGATTCCTATTATATAATGAGTCAATAGTCCTTTGAGCTTGTTGAGAAGCGTTCACCATTTCAGGCGATAAATAGACCAAATCTAAAAATCCGTTTCTGAATAAATCAAAAGTTGTTTTCCTTTCATTGGATGAACCTTTCGAGCTCACCATTCCAGCCCTAATATTTTTATTCAAGAGATGCTGTACTTGATCTTGCATCAATGAAATAAGAGGTGATATGACAATGGTTGTTCCCGAAGTTTTCCCTGACTTCACAAGAGCCGGAAGTTGATAGCATAGTGACTTCCCACCACCAGTTGGCATTAAAACAAATACATCATTTCCATTAAGGGTAGCATTAACAGCTTCAAGTTGATTGGGTCTAAATGATTCCAAATCAAATACGCTATTAAGCTTATGATATACATCTCTGGTGAATTGATATTGAGTTCCTGGTGGTGGTAAATTTTCTTTGTCTGGAACATCAAACTTGGAGGCACCTATCAATGCATTACTATCTTCTTCATCACTAAATTCATCGTCATCAAAATCTTCAAGATTATATTGAAGTATATCACTCCTTAAGTTTGCTCCATTATGAGAGCGTTTACCTTCAGTTTTTTCATTCTTTATTTTTGTTTCATGGAGAGGAATTCTCTTGGACACAAGAAACAGATCATCATTCACCTCATCATCTTCTCCTTCCGATATGATAATGATTTCATCCTTGTTGCTTAACTCTCTCTCCTGGTTTAACTGGGTAGTAAAATCCACTTCTTCGATGTCATCAAAGTCATCATCTTCATCATTATCATCATCGACGTCCAGTACTAAGACCGATTTCCTCTCATAGGAAATGTCAAAATTTCTAGCAACATCTGGAGAAAGACGAATTTCTTCAAGAATATCTTTATCGTGCACTTCTTCTATGGAATCTGAACCATCATCACTGTCATAACCTTCTTCTTCCATATGATTCTCATTGGGTTCAGCATCATCTTGGTAGGTTCTATCTACCGATTCAGTGTATTCATCTTGAGCTTGGCTAGACCTAATGTCATTCACAATGAAGCTGTTCATAATGCTTTCGTCATCTCTTTCTTCTGGAGGAGTTTGAAGACCATCCATCAAATTCTCTCCAAAATCATCTTCATCTTCCTTATCGCTAAGTTCAAATTGAATAGGTACAGTTATAGGAATGTGTCGTGCTTCCCTCACAAAGAGCCTAGCTTCTTCAAGATTCTTCGATTCTTCATCCATAGTTCTGTGATGAATTTCACCATCAGCATCAGTAAATTGAGAAGAAAAGTTTATTTTATCGTACGTAGACTCGACAGGGTTGGCAAAGTCAACGGGCTTAATTAAACGTGAAGGGATTTCAGGAACCACAAATTGTTGAGAAGACGATTCTTTTTCATGGTCAATTTGATAGTTTGTACCCACTCGGCTCAAAGGAATCCCCGTTTCCTGAGTAGAAGTACCAGATATTTTATCTGAATCAATATCTGCAATATCACTGTAATCAAAAGATAAGTTCTCAGTCTCTGGGAGTAATTCAACTCCTTCTACAGTAGGAAGCTTTTCACGAAGTAATTTCTTTTGCTCTCGAATTCTCTCAAAAGCTGGTTTGAATTTGTTCCTTATGTAATTCTTCTTGTAATCGATCGATAATGCAGTAGATTCGGTGACTGAGAATCTCTCCATTAAGAGTTTGATGTTAGCTTCGCAAATGTTGATATAATCTTGTTGGACGGAAAGTGCCTCAAATGAATCTTGAATTCTTTGTCGTTTTCTGGGTTGTTCTTGTAAATTCTGAGATCGTTTTAAAGTAGATGACATTGAATCGTCAGTCAAATCCACAACATTATTGATGGAATTACCTTCGTTCAAAGACAGTGAGCGTGGAATCGGAGCTACTGCGGCAGTAGACCCATTTTGCAATTTCTGGACTTTATGTCGTATCTTTGAGAAACATGAGGACGATCCAGTCGTTGAAGATGAAGCAGCACTATTCGTATTTGAAGTAGCCGTGGGAGCAGTAGATGATGATGGCACAAAATTTGTTGGCTCCAGTCTAGTTATTACAGAGTTTACGGCACTAATAGCTGCTTTATTATACATATTAGATGAGTTTGTGACTTTCAGAACCAGCGGCGGCACGAGTTGTCTTGGACGATCTATTCCAAGGGACAACCCATTATCGTTTGATGTCTCGATCTCTAAATTGGATCTTCTCTCTATTGGCTGAAGTTGCTCATTGGGCATCTTTCGTAGAAAGATTTCTTTGTATTTAGTAGCTGGAATCTGGGGCTTTGAGTCCTTCATCCATCGTATATGAGGCGGTATATTATTTGTGACAGCCATGGTGGCAATGAAGTACGACTATCATGTAGTGGTTAATTTGAATTTGAAGTATTTACAAAACAACGCGATATGCAACAAAAAGACTCGAACTGCAGGCAAGGAAAGCACCACTTTTGAGAGAGAGAGAGAGAAAGAGAGAGAGAGCACAGGCGCGCAACGAGAATGAGTTGCGGGCCAATTCCTGGCTCAGTTTCTTTGGATACTGCAGGGTAATTTCGGGTATTCAGCGTATATATCAGTAAAGTTGCGTTCCAAGCAGACCCAGAGATGGTTCTTTAAAGATGAGCTAACAGAACTTCGTTGAGAATAGAAGAGACTGATTTAGTTGGTAGTGGTTAGAGAGGTTTTGTTCACTGAATAATGTTTTATGGGTCTCTAGTGCTCTATTACGATGGCTGTTTGAAAAAAATATTGATAAGATAATATCTTGCTGCGAAAAATAATTCTGGAGGCATTGGGGTTAGAGAGCAAGCAGAGATTGCAGTCTGGAGACTGTTGGCGGTCATTGAAATGTATTAGAGAGAGCAAAAGATTGTTGCAGAGTGTTAAGGACCCCTAGAGATTGTTAAACTCCATTGAACTCCAATCAATATCGTTGGAAACAGTTGTAAACAGCTAGAGACTATTATACTCTATAAGTTACACCATGGCATCTAGACTCGTTAAGGAACAAATGTAGGGCTCTACAAGGCGAGATCTACCTCCCCCCACTCAAAGCAGCAACACGCCAAAGGAGAGCAAGTCGATCTGGTCTACATCTCTGCTACACCACTAAACACAAAGAAGAAGCAACTAAAGCCCAAGTCTTTAGAGCGCCGCAGATCTTTATGCTTAGTCACAAATCAATATAAGAATAGAAGTGGAGAGTGGAGTTACCCGTTTTCCAATTCAGGAAAGATCACAAGAGTGAGCGACCTTGATTGCAAAAAATTAAACAACAACTGAATGACTTTCAGTGACTTTAGAATGAAAAGATCGATGGAGTTCGGGACTTTGTTTGTTTGCAGACTTAAGTTAAGGGAGAAGAAATAAACAATTTCAAGAACGGGGTAATATGGTTTCAAACACATGTGTTGTGTGAATGAACTGAACAATATCATCCTTGAGTTAATCACCAGTCAGGCTTGAAGCGTGATAACCATAGATAGATATAGATAGGAGTTGGCAAACGAGTCATCGATGACCAGTTGTGAAAATTTTTATTATTAGAGGAGCGGGGGAGTGTTCTATAGACATAAGATTGATTGAGTCTTAGAAAATGGAAGAAGCAAACAGAAAGGAGTTAAGTACTGTGGAGGAATCAAACTAAATAATAATTGATCTCCACCTAGAGGGTGTTACACATGAACAAGAAGTGCAAGATTAAACAGCAATGGAAAATTAGATAACATTGTTTCTTCCCTGTGACAGTAAGTAGTCAAAGGATATACAAGCTGAAACTAAACTATTCTTGGGAGCACTAAAGGTAGTTTTACTATTATGAAATTATGTTTAATATTTGATTTCTAGTATTTGATCTTTGATCCCGCGCGATTGAGAGGTGAGAAATTGAGCGTTGGAGATTTAAATCAAATTAGAATCTTAAGTGCACAAAAGTGAAAAATTGGACAGGAAACATGAAAAGTGAAATAGCTGAAAAATAAAGAGAACGAACTTGTACCCATTCATTCACCCACTGAGGTATAGAATTTTTTACTTCCCCTTTAAGAGGGGGGACTTCTACTACGTTGCTCTCATTTAGAAGATTAGAGTGATCTTTGTTTCTTTTAATTGCGGAGACTTTTTTTTTCTTTTGTTCAGTGTTAAGAGTTAGACCGCTTCAGAGATGTGGAAAATTGAAAGCTTAGACACCAATTGCAACATGGTTGATGGAGAAACAGATGATAAGGTGAATTAGAATTCAGTACAATATAAGTGGTTTGAAATGAAATTCGCAGTTGTTGCGGGAAGACCCTTTTGTTTTAGAACCGTCCGAGAACGCAATTCCCAATAATTTTTCATGGATTTTGCACCAACCTGTTACTGAAATGATAAAATTTGAAAGAATCACGACATGTGCTACAAAATAATGGAAAAGATGCGAAAACAAATCTGAAAAAGTCGCAAACCGCAGGAATTTCATTTTTTCTCGCAGCCCAAAAATTGATGTTCCGAGCCCGCGCTAAGTAACTACTACATCAGGCAATTGCCAAAAGGGTTCCAGAATTGGTTGGGGCGATGATTTATGGGGTGATCTAGAAGCAACAACGATAATCGTTCGGTGTTGATGCAACTTCAAATGAAGATGAAACTTCAATTTGCCACGGAATGAGACGATAATTATCGTAAGAGAGTAGCAACCGATGGAGTAATCGGGGCAGAGAAGTAAAGTTAGAGCCGATCAACCCAGAAAATAGGTCAAGTTAGAAAATAGATCAAAAGAGTAACGAAGTGAAGAAAAGTCTGGAGAATGGATGGAGGGTCTGGGGTGAGGGAAAATTATCTGGCAACATGTCTATTAAATATGGACCCATATTTTAGAACTTCAATGTATAGCATTGTGGTACAAACTAGAGAGAGAGAGTGATAGAGTTATAGAGGGAGGCACGAGCAAATCAAGTTAGAGTAGCAAGAATCTGTTAGAGAATACTTGTGTTGCGAGAGGTGACATCAGGAAACAATATTCCTGCATGTTACCAATATGAAATAGAAAAGATCTGCGTATGATTCATGTGTACACATGATGAGAGAGTGGCTTGAAATGAGAGGTGAAGAGTTGGAAAGATGGAGAGTTGGAGGGATGGGAGGATGGGAGGATGGGAGGATGGGAGGATGGGAGGATGGAGAGATGGAGGGCTGGAGAGATGGAGAGATGGAGAGATGGAGAGTTGGAGAGTTGTAGAGTTTGAGAGTTTGAGAGTTGGAGAGATGGAGAGATGGAGAGATGGAGAGATGGAGAGATGGAGAGATGGAGAGATGGAGAGATGGAGAGATGGAGAGATGGAGAGATGGAGAGTTGGAGAGTTGGAGAGTTGTAGAGTTTGAGAGTTGGAGCGAGTTGTAGCGTTGTAGAGTTGTAGAGCTGGAGAGATCGCAGATTTAAAGATGAGAAATGAGAAATCACAACTTGTCAAACTCAAACTGAAAGAACAAATTGTAGAACTCAACTTTCCGTGCACTTGTGGCTAGCAGTGCGATCTATACGAGCCCACACTCGCCAGACAGTTAGTTGAATTAGTGATGAATCCAAGTGTTTGCGCCTCAACCTTGTGAATTTCGCGAAATAGTCTCTCTCTCAGAACTCTCTCGTGGGCTTACCGATGATTAAATAGAACACTTACAGACTCTGGGAAACGTAGGACAATGTCGAATAACTGTGAGAAACTCTGAGTCTGAACAACTTTGAGATACTACGAGCAACTCTGAACAACCTTGTAAGACTATGAGTAATACCTTCTTCTCGAGTATTGCCCATGTCGAAAGTCTTGTCTCTTCTCTCCATTGATCTACTCTGTTCTCTCCTCCATTCTCCTCTGCTCTCCTACATTCTCCTCTACTCTCCTCTACTCTCCCCTACTCTCAGTTACTCGTCTGCTGCCCAATACGTCTCCCCAATACTTGCACTCCCATGCGCTACTTCCCTATACTCTCCTCCCAAATACTCTACTTCCCTACGTGCTATTCTTCTCTTCACCATTCTTCCCTGCCCTCTGCACCTCTGAACCTCTGCTCTTTCGCGCACTCGACCCTCTCCATGCACAACCATTCTCTGCACCTATACACGACACTTCGGTGGAACAACTTCCACCGTAATGTCAAAAATGAGGGGATTGGTAAGAGGAGAACAGGAATATGAGGAGTAAAAAAAGAATAGAACCTGGCTCTATAGTGCAAAAATAATCAAGTGGCATAGATTAAAATTTTCAGATGTTCTCCCCACATCATCGTTTTTCACATCAAAAGTTGGGGTAAATCAAATTGATTTTTGTTATGAATAGGAAAAGGGGAAATGATGAAATAGGTCCATTTTCACTTATGACAATGACCGATCAGGCTACCCAAGTTGGGTGATTTGGTGGGTAGATCTTTTTTTTTTTTTTTTTTTTCTCAGCTCAATTTTCAACTTTTGTTCATCCGATGCGGAACAATCCTCCTCTTTATTTACCAGTGAATAGAAACCGCCGCATCTATCTCACTATCAGAAAACTTTACATGGTGCCACCACTGCAACTATATATATATTGGTAGTATCTCCGAGAAATGAATTTATTCAAATTTGCAGTTTTTACTTTCTTCTTATATTTTTAGCTTTACATTTTATATTCTTACATATAGATATATATATGCAAAAACATTAATTGTTTTCGTTCTTCATTATCGTCTTGATCTTTTTCTTAATTGCAAACTTTCTGAGTTTTAGTTCTCTCGGCGTTTGAATCAAGAACAAGAGAAAAAAAAAAACCGTTCACTCGATTTCATTTTGTTGCACTTACACTTCGAAGACAACCGATCGCAAATTTACAAGATCAAAAAAAAGATATTCTGAATTCTTGGAAACTAATATTAGAAAGAATCATTTCCTAGATTAACTGATCTTTTATATTGAAATTTTTTTTATATTGTTTTGTACTTAGACTTAAACACTTAGTTTTAATCTGGTTTCAATTTTTTAAATTTTTTTGTTATTAATCTTCTTGGCTGCTTTTGTTTTACACTGAAACCGCTCAATTTGGATCTATTCTTTAGAATTGTTATCTTTTGCTTAATTTAATTGTATCGATACACAAAAAATGCTTCATCAAATTTCACTTCAAACTATCCCTCTTATTCACACCACTGATGAGAAATTCTTCTATAGACCTTCAAGTTCAAGTTCTCCAGGTCTGAGTTTTTCTTCATCTCTGGGTACTTCCTCCGAAAGTGGCCTTCTTCCTGATTTATGGCTGGACTGCAAACAAGAAGACAGTTCCCACGATGGAAGTTTGTTCCCAAATCTGCAACAGAACTTACAACTTCAACATCTGCAATTCTTACAACAATTGAACTCTCAGCCTCAACCTTCCTTGTTTCTTCAGCAACCATCGAACAAGGTGTGGAATTTTCCAACTCAATATGTTGCTGATAGTAATGTAAGAAGTTTATTACCATCAAGTAATCTTGGTACCGAACTTACTGAGGAGAATTTGCTGAAATATGATATTTCTCCAAGTTCCTCTCCTTTGCTTCTTCCATACACACGTAATTCTTCGTTGTCAGAGCATTCTTATGATGGGTTGTTTGAGTTCGAGCATCATCAACAGCAACACCTGCAACACCAGCAGCAACAGCAGCAACATCAACAACACCATCAGCAACAACTACAACAACCACAGCAACACATTTGCTTTCATAGCCATTCTTTAAACAAACAGAAAGCCATTCAATCAGTCAACACTCAGTTATATAAGACTGAGCTTTGTGCTTCTTATATTAAATTAGGCGTATGTCCTTATGGTAATAAGTGTCAGTTTGCTCATGGTCATAATGAACTCAAGGTAGTAGAGAGACCTCCTAAGTGGAGATCAAAGCCATGTTCTAACTGGTCCAAATATGGATCGTGCCGGTATGGAAATAGATGTTGTTTCAAGCATGGGGATTAGACATGATAGTAATGACAATAATACGACAGCAATGCGACAAGGAAAAGAAAAAGTTTTAAACAGTTTGATTTAATTAATTTACGAAAAGTTATTTATTATATATTTATTAGCATAATGGATTTGGTAAAGGTATGAGATGTAGAGAGTAGATGTGTAGCGGTTAACGGGTGCAAGAGAGTTGAGCGATGGGTGCGAACGTGAGAGGTGGATGTGAGGCAGAGAGAGAGAGAGATAGAGAGAGAAAGAGGGATGTGAGCTTTCGTAACTATAGAAATAGTTCAATTCTTCACTAGGAGATATTGCTAATGAGCCAACGTGTAGTGAGCAGAGCATTAAGTACTCTTTCATGATCTTGACTATGAAGAAAACGTAAAGGGCTTACGAGATATATCTCGATGCGAATCTAATATGTCACAAGAGCACTTCTTCATTTGGTAGCTGACTTTGAGGAAAGTAGTGGTCCACACATTAACACCAGATCTACTCAATCTAGAAATTGCACATATTGAATTCAACTTTATTCAACAACTCAGGCAAGTATAAAACAAATACCAAATTATTCCAAAACATACACTACACTACAGAACAGAACAGAACACTTTCATCTACAAAATCAAATCTGACAGGTCCAACTTTCCACCGCAATTTTCGCACCAATCAAGTCCTCCCTCACCCAAGGCACTACAATACTGAATCTTGAAATTTCAACAACAGTCTCAGATAAATAAATATCACTAAGTGTGTGGTGAATAGCCGTGATATTATCCACAGCGCCCTCCAGAACCATGTTACCATGATCTTGGTGAGTCAAATACTGCAACGGATGAATTAACTTTAGCCTCTCTTCATAGACTGTTATAGTTGATGAAGAAAAGAAGAAGGTAAATGAAAAATTATTCCTCAGAAAGTCCCCTCCCTCTATATACTCTCGATTGGCGCTCAGCAATAAGATTGCGGGTAACTTTTGAGGACTAACCTCAGAAAATTTCCCATTCAAATGCTGGACCTGGTCGTCTCCAAACCACACGACCTTGCAGGCTCGAAAAAAAAAAAAAAACTGAAAAACTGTCCTTCATATAGTCCATTTGAATAAGGTAAAGTTTTTTTTTCCACTAACAAATCTCCAATCAATAAAGAGATCAAGTATTATAATACCATTGAATTGGACCCCAATTTCGTTTTCATTTCGATAATAAAATGAAAGAAAATGATGTATTATCCTTGGTATGGGATCAATTAAGTGTTGATCTTGAAAAAAATATCAATACATCTCTAACCAGTATAAGAATCCCAACTTTAAAAAGACTTAACGTACTAATTTCACAAACAGAAATCCCAACTGAATGCTATGCAAAGATTTCCCAGTTGTTATTACTGACATATAATTATTATCAAGATGGAGAATCTAGAAAGGAAGTTCTTTTAACTATAGAAACAATTGTAGAGTCCAAAGTTGAATTTTTACCAAAATATGTAAAATATGTGTTTGAGATCATAAAACATTCCAAGTCAATTGCAACTACTGACTTATTGACCTTGTTATCATGGATTAATAGATTCAGTATTATTGCCAGTGAAAGGGAAATTTTTGAAGGTTCTTTGGCTACTGATATCATTTTATCTCAAGCAATTCTTTTTGAAACCATCATAAGTCAATCTGTTGACCATGAAGTGACCAATGAATCAAATGTTGGTTCGTCAGCTACATCTCTTAATGGTACCAATAATTCAAATCTTAATGAAATGACTAATGAATTTAAGGAACTTGTGGGACAATCATTGCTAGGTTCTAATATCTCTTCTCTGGGTGAAGATTCTATTCATAATTCAATTCTTTCATTATCATCTCATTCTAAACATAAGAAAAGAATTTTTGAATCAGTTTTATCTTCTACTAAGCTATCGATCATTGACACTTTATTAGCTTCATCTAATACCAATAGCGATTTGATCATTTCCTTGTATATTGATACTCTTTTGGAAAACAAGAAAAATCTTTCATGTTCAATAATTATTTCATACATTGGAATACTTTCAAAATGTTTAATTGATTTATTACCAACTCGACCTTCATCTTTAAAATATTTTGAAACCAATGAAAAATTAAAACTTTTACAATATTTCAGTAATGATATATTATTAGGTAAAGCAGTTCCTGCAAATCAATCTTTAAATTTATTTGGATATTTTGTAAATGAATTCATTACTGAAGAAGATTTTAAAGAAGTTATATTAATAAATTTGGAAAAGGCCAATTTAAGGTCCCCAGAATTGATTTTTGGTTCAATTTTGAATCCTTTCTTGAGTCACTTAAATTTCAAAATTGGCTCAATAATAATCAATTCAAAACTCTTGAGTCAGTTACTTTCAAATTTCAAATCTTCAAAAGATATTATTCGTAATGGTTCATTTAACTGTTTTAAAACATTATTGGTGAATGAAAACTTCACTGAAACAGATAATAATCAATTAATTGTTGAATTGTTTAAAACTTTGAAAACTATTTCCAATGCTGAACAAAAATTGATAATTTCTAAAGTAATTTCATTATTAAAGTTTGTAAATCAACAAGATAGTGAGTTGGTTTTATCTGAATTGCTACCATATGTCATAAAAGACCAAAATGAAATATCGTTAAAGGGATTTATTAATTCATTTGTGCATTTCTATATTCAATCAATAATTAATAATTGGAAAGTTAAGGATAACGATAAGTTTACTAATCAAATCAAGTTAGGATTATTTGATAAAAAATTGAACTTACGTAAACTTTGGTCAATTGAATTTGGTAATGAAATTTACCAAACTTTTGGCGAACTGAATGAATTAAATGAAAAAGTCTCAACTTTGATTATTGAAGTATTTCCTACATTTGTTAAGTCGATCAAAGAAGCTCAATTATCTCCTTTACCAACCTTATCGAATAAAGGTATAGCTACTGTATTTGTTGGATTGGCTTTAAGTTCATACATTAAAGATGAGGATAAGATCAAAGAGTTTGATTTATTGAATTTATACAGTACATCGTTCCATTCAAATAGCGACAAACCTTCGATTATCTCTTCCTACAAGATTTTCACTAAATTGAATAATATTGAAATCTTTTGGTACTTAAGATGTTTGAAGAATTTTCAGTTTGGAAAGGAAACATCTTTGGAGGCAAGTAAAATTTGGATTTATTTTGCCATTTCAAATAATATTGATTCATCGATAAGAAGATTGGCATTAAAATATATTGAAGAGATTTACAATACAAGACCAGAATTTTCCAGTTACTTAATTGAAGGAGTATATGATATTTTGAAACATGAGCAGCATCTTGAATCTTTGCCAGAACTTGGTAACCACCATGACAATGTGGAGACGATATTTAATTACAATTTCAAATTCGTATCTTCTATTATATTAGCAATTACTGAAAATCATAAACATAACGTTGAGAAGAGAGATTTGCTCTTGAGTAATCTTTTGAACTTATTGATTATCTCTAACCATTCCAAAATTCATATAAAGAATGGTTGGACTGGTTTGTGTCAAAGAGTTGACTTCAATGTTAGTGATATCGTCAAACAAAACTCTGAACTTCTCATTAACAATTGCCTAAAAGAATTGAATTCAAGATCAAATCTTTTATATTCTTCTTCGATGAAATCGTTAAGCTTATTGGGGTTCATTGAACCTGAAATCATCGCTTCCAAGTTAAGTGAAATTATCAATGTTGATATATCTCAACTTAATATTGACCCAATTGATATCAAGATTTGGAAATCCGAACCAGGAAAACTTGTGGTTGATATATTAGAAAGCAATAACAAAAATAGTAGAAACAGAAATCAGAATAATCAAATTGATAAAAATTCAAAAGATTACGAGACCAAAAAATGGGAACAAGATATTAAGAAAGAATTAGAAAGT
Source organism: Chernovozyma sophiae-reginae (assembly GCA_030564725.1). NCBI lineage: Eukaryota > Fungi > Ascomycota > Pichiomycetes > Serinales > Debaryomycetaceae > Chernovozyma > Chernovozyma sophiae-reginae. The sequence continues at coordinate 24,502 of JAKTYG010000026.1, forward strand.
AAAGGTAAAGTTGTCAAAAAGTTATCCAAAGAAGATCAAGCTTTGATTGACCAACAATTAGCAAAAGAGACAGAAATTCGGTCTAATATTCAATCAATTGTTGATGAATTCTTAAGATCTATTGATCTTATGAATGAATTAATTGTTGATGCTTCAAAGAATATTGATAATGGACCCAAGTTTTGGTATCCAGAATCAATCAACTTTATATTGAAGATTACTGAGCTGTCCAACTATTTTGAATTGTTTGGTAACGAAATTGCTGATACTGTATTAGCATTGTCAAAACTTTTAACTTCAAGATTGGACACATTAAGGAATTTCATTGGTGTTGCAATTTTAAGAATTCATAATATCGAAGGTTTAGATGACGAGTACACGCAGGAACCTTTATTAAATTTACTTTCTAGAATTTTATTCAGAATCAAATTTCTTGCCGATAAAAGTCCCTTAGATTCCATTTCGTTGTCATATATTCTACCATTACTAAACAAGGTATTGGAAAATGGTAAGCACGTATCAATTAGAAATTCTTTAAAGAATAAAGTCACATCTGAATTTGTTGAAGAAGATGCTGAAGAAGAGCAATTGTTATTAGCTATGGATATAATTTCTAAACATGCTGAAGCATTTGAAGATGAATTTATACCAAGAACTAATATATTGAAAGAGTTAATCTCATTAATGAATTTACCTTCTAGATCTAAATTTGCTAAGGAATGTTTCTTATCCATATGCCAACACATTTCTGTTAATATTGATCAAAATGACTTAAATATCATCTTACAAAGCTTAACTAATTCTAGTTTATTTGTTAAGCTTGCTATATTGGAAGTATTAGACTCCGAATTTGATCTCGAAGAAATGAATTTAAATTATTCCAATGAATTATGGATTACTGTTAGCGATAATGATTCAAAATGTTCAGAGTTAGCCTCCACTATTTGGTTGGAAAGTCATTTCAAAATTCCCGAAGATTTTATCAACCAATTGTTCAATTATTTTAATAATAATGATTCTGGTATAAGGTTGTCGATAGCAAAATCCATCAGTGAAGGAATCAAGTTTAATAATCTTGCATCATCAATTAATGATATTCTTTTACAATTGACAGAATATTATTGGTTGAAAGAAAAGGATCCAGAGCCAATTGTTGACAAATTTGGATTAGTGATTAAATCTTCATACGATCAAAAAGATAACTGGGAAGATAGATCGACTGTTTCGTTGTCTATTAATGAATTAATTCCATTCTTTGACAATGAATCAGTAAGATTGGTTTTTAAATTCTTAATTGAAGATAAAGCGCTAGCTGACAAAGAAGATTTAGTTCGTCAAGAGCTTCAAGATGTTGGAGTTAAGATTATTCAACTGCATGGTAAAGAAAACATAAATGAATTAATTCCTGTGTTTGAAAATAGTCTTGTGGAAGCAAAGCGTTCTCCAAAGGACTCCAAGAACAACAAAATTAAGGAATCTATAGTTATCTTATACGGATCGTTAGCTCGTCATTTAGAAGATAACGACCCTAGATTGGATCAAATTGTTGGAAGATTGATAGAAACTTTGGATACTTCTTCAGAAGAAGTTCAATATTCAATTTCTGAGTGTTTGTCACCTTTAGTACCTAAATTTAGCGACAAATTACAACAATATTTTGATACATTATTTGATAAATTGTTTAGTGGAAAGATATTTAATATCAGAAGAGGTGCTGCTTATGGTATTTCAGGTCTTGTTAAGGGTTCTGGAATAAAATCTTTATCCACTTATGATATTGTCAGACAGTTGACCGATGCTTCAGACGATAAGAAGGACTCCCAACGTCGTGAAGGTGTATCTCTTGCATTCAATTGTTTATCTAAAAGTTTAGGTAAATATTTCGAACCTTATGTAATTGAGGTACTTCCCATAATTTTGAAGTCCTTGGGTGATCAAGTTCCTGAAGTTAGAAATGCAACTGATAAGGCTGCAAGGCAAATTATGCAAAATACGACCAGTTTTGGAGTTAAGAAATTAATCCCGGTTGCAATTTCAAATCTTGATGATGTTCAATGGAGGTCTAAAAAGGGATCTGTGGAACTTTTGGGATCTATGGCTTATTTAGATCCAACTCAATTGTCAGCTTCCTTATCAACTATTGTTCCAGAAATAGTTGGTGTATTAAATGATACCCATAAAGAAGTTCGTAAGGCAGCTGATCAAGCATTGAAAAGATTTGGTGAAGTTATTAGAAATCCAGAAATTCAAACTATTGTACCTGACTTACTTAATGCTATTGGAGATCCTACCAAATTTACCGAGAATGCCTTAGATAAATTAATTAAAACTCAATTTGTTCATTATATTGATGGTCCCTCATTGGCACTTATCATTCATGTTATCCATAGAGGTATGCGTGACAGATCTGCAGCTACTAAGAAGAAGTCTTGTCAAATTGTTGGTAATATGGCATTCTTAGTTGATTCGAATGATCTTAAACCATATTTGTCTCAATTAGTTAGTGAATTAGAAGTGGCAATGGTTGATCCAGTTCCTGGTACTCGTTCTACTGCCGCTCGTGCTTTGGGATCATTGGTTGAAAAATTAGGTGAAAATCAATTCCCTGATTTAATTCCTCGATTATTGAGTACTCTTCAAGATGAAAATCGTGCTGGAGATAGACTTGGTTCTGCTCAAGCATTGGCTGAAGTTATTAATGGTCTTGGAGTTACCAAATTGGAAGAATTGTTACCTGATATCTTATCAAATGCGAGCTCCCTGCGTAACCATATTAAAGCCAGTTTCATGCCTTTGTTATTATTTTTACCAGTTTGTTTCGGAGCTCAATTTTCTCCATATTTGTCAAAGATTATTCCTCCAATTCTTAATGGTTTAGCAGATGTTGATGAAGATATTCGTGATACAGCCCTTAGAGCAGGTAGACTTATTGTTAAAAACTATGCTAAAAAGGCTGTTGATTTGTTGTTACCAGAATTGGAAGCAGGATTATCTGATGAAAGTTATCGTATTCGTCTTTCTTCTGTTGAACTTACAGGAGATTTATTATATCAAGTTACTGGCATTAGTGGAAAGAATGAATTATCTTCAGAAAATGACGTTGAGGATGAAGAAGAGTTTGATGAACCTGTTCAATCTGGAGAAATTAATAAAGCACTTGTTGAAGCTCTTGGCCAAGAACGTCGTGATAGAATTTTGGCTCTATTATTTATTTGTCGTTCAGATGTTGCTGGTATTGTTAGAAGTGCTGCAGTTGATATTTGGAAATCATTGGTTGCAAACACTCCAAGAACTGTTAAGGAAATATTGCCAACTTTAACTCATTTAATTGTTCGTCGTCTTGCTTCACCTGATGAAGTTCAACGTACAATTGCTGCTAATACATTAGGAGATATGGTTCGTCGTGTTGGTGCAAATGCTTTAGCAGAATTACTTCCAAGATTAGAAGAATCATTAATATCATCTGATTCCGATACAAAACAAGGTATTTGCATTGCATTAACTGAGCTTATTAATTCTTCTCAACAAGATGCACTTCTTCAATACCAAGATATCTTTATTCGTACAATTCGTGATGCACTTACTGATCCTGCTCCTAGGGTTAGAGAAGCAGCTGCTCAAGCATTTGAATCGTTACAGGAACAACTTGGTAAGATTGTCATTGATGAAATCTTACCTCATTTGTTAAACAAGTTACAAAAATCCTCAGATTCAGAGAATGCATTATTGGCACTTCGTGATATTATGGCAACTAAATCTGATATCATTTTCCCTATATTATTACCAACGTTATTAGAACCACCAATTGATTCATTTAAGGCAAATGCTCTTGCTTCATTAGCTCAAGTTGCCGGTCATGCGTTGTATAAACGTTTGTCACATGTAATCAATACTTTGGTTCAAGCAGTTATTGATTCCAAATTGAATGGTGAATCTGAAGATAAACAAGAAAAAATCAAAGAATCATTTGATAATGTGTTGTTGGCAATTGATTCTGATGAAGGTTTACACCCATTAATGCAACAGTTATTGTCTCTTATCAAGCATGAAGATTCGGCCAAGAGAGCTGTTGTTTATGGACGTTTAAGCAATTTTTTCAATAATACTTCCCTTGATTATTCAATTTATACTCAAGATATGATTGGACAGTTTATTCTTTCTCTTGGAGATAAGTCTCCTGAAGTCGTCGAAGGTACATTCCAAGCATTGAATTCTTTAGTTAAACAACAAAGTAAGGAATCATTAGAAAGATTAGTAAAGCCAACTTACCAATCTCTTCACTTGACTGGTGTAAAAGGAGAAGACCTTGCTGGGTTTGCATTGCCAAAGGGTCCAAGTTGTATATTACCTATTTTCTTACATGGTTTAATGTATGGTAACTCTGAACAAAAAGAGTTATCTGCTTTAGGAATTGGTAATATCATTGAAAAGACTTCTTCTGCAAATTTGAAACCTTTTGCTACCGTTATCACTGGTCCATTAATTCGTGTTATTGGTGAGAAGGTGAATTCAGATATTAAATCGGCAATCTTGTACGCATTAACCGAATTACTTTCCAAGATTCCTCAATTTTTACGTCCATTCATTCCTCAATTGCAAAGAACGTTTGTCAGATCACTTTCTGATCCAAGCAATGACAATTTAAGAAATCGCTCTGTTTTAGCATTAGGAACACTTATTGAATTTCAACCAAGAGTTGATTCATTAATTACTGAATTGGTTACTGGAGCTAGGAATGTTGACTCAAATGTCAAGACTTCAATTTTAAAGGGTATACTTGAAGTTGTTACAAGAGCAGGTAAGAATATGAATGAAGCTTCTAAAACTTTAATTATGACATTAGTTGAAGAAGAAATTACTAAAGTAAATGATAAAACAGCAGTTGCCTATGCAAGACTTGTTGGTTCATTATCGAAAATATTACTGTCTGAGGAAGCTACCAACATAATTAAGTCTAAGATTTTAACATCTCACGATCCAAAGTTTGCCGTATTATCAATTAATTCATTCTTAAGGTACTCCCCTAATCATATATTTGAAACCGGTTTGCTTACCGAGATTGTTGATTTTGTGATTGAAGTTTCCAAATCTTCAGACCCATATATTAGTGATAATGGTACTATAGCTATTGGTAAATTGTTATTATTGAATAAGGAAACAAAATCTCCAGCTGATAAGAATCCAACTGAAAATTCTATTCCATTCGATCTTCCAGAACAATTTATTGAAACAATGATTGCACAGTTATCAGAAAATATCTTAGCACCTATTTCAAATTCTGCTGATACCAGAAGATTATCACTTGTTGTAATTCGAACTGTGTCAAGATTCAAATATGATGTTGAAATCAAGCCATATTTGGATGTTTTAGCACCATCAGTATTCACTTGTATTAGAGATCCTATCATTCCAATTCGATTAGCAGCAGAAAAATCTTGGCTATCAATCTTCAACTTGATTGAAGACGAATCTATGAAAGATTTTAATACTTGGTTTGATGGTAAAACATCTTTCACGAATTGTTTAGGGGCTGTTATTCAACCTAGATCGATTGGAGATTACACCAAGAGAGTTGCGGTAAGATTAGCTGTTGTTGAGAGAGAGAGAATTGAAGCAGGTGGAGATGAAGAAACAATGTTCTCAGATAGATTTGAAGACGAAAATGAAGTGTGGGCAGTTGGAGAGATTGAGTTACAGAAAAGTTAGAACAGTTAGAACAACTGGTTTGATGAAAAAAAAAGTATATGTAGAGGATCATATTATAGTGATGTATTTAGAATAGACCATGCATTTTTCAAACATTTTAGGATCAAGTACAATGTAATAATTATGAATGTATATTGAAGGCATTAAGACAATACATCTAGATAGTGAATACCTCTTAACAGATATACTTGATTCGACCTTATCCTAGTTAGAAGGAAGGGAGGGTGATCGGGTATCACCATATATATCATGGGACTCTGTAATTAGAAGTTAATCCAAGCCCTATCAATTTGAATTATATCCATATCTTAAGCTCATTCGCTCTTATATATTTCCCGTAAGTCTATTAATTTCCTTCCTCCAAATATTTCCCAAGATGACCACTTTTCCCTGAGCTCGAACTTAAAGTTCTTTGACCTTTACTAAAAATCAATGGAGGTTCATTAAAATCCAGTTCCATTCGGTTGAAGGAAGGCATAGATAAATTCGTTGGTAATTCAAGATTCAAGCTTCTCAATGGAGGTAAGGCAGTAGAGTTATCATCACTATTCACACCATTTACAGCAATGGTAGAAGACACGGGAGAATATTTAGGGGTATGAATGTTATCAGTTGATGACCTTGGAGGTGTGTTCGTTCTCTGCTGGACATCGGGGCGAATAACCGGAGTCATAAATAAACTTGACAAATTAGTGGAACTATTACTTGCTGAAAGTATTGGAGTCACATTACTAGATAAACCAAGAACTGGAGAATTGGGTAATGTAAAAGTATTTGAACTTGGAGAATTTGGTCTTGATTTCTTAAGTTTCTGCTTAACGTAATCTAAATCAGAATCTTCCAAAATATGATTTTTTTGAGGTTGAGGTTGATTTATTGGTGTCATTCTTTGTAATGCAGATAAAGTGTTTAGATGAGTTTTGGTAGAATTTGATAATGTTGTATAACTCTTTGAATGCTCATTATTTTGACTTTGATGAAGATGAGATGGTAAATGAGGTACATGATGTGTACCACCTTGTGCTTGATTGAAACCTGAAACAGCACCATTATTCATTATTGCAACATTTGATAAATATTGAAGACTATTAGTAGAGTAAGAATGAGAAGTTTTCAATGGTGGTTTTAGTATATTTGATGTAACAGGAGGTATGAATGACTTCCCACTATTGAAATAATCAGTTAGCGAAGGTAAAGATTTAGCAGATTCTAGATTTTTAAGTTCTTCTGAAGCTGCACTTGCAAGGATATCTATATTCATTGTACTTGGAGTTCTTGAAATTAAAGGTTTTTCACAAGAATCCAGTTGAATTTGTTCTTGTTTAAGGTTACCAATGGTGATATTATCGATTTCATTTCGAGTTGGCAGTGAGTCTCTAGGAGAACTCAATTCAGATTCTTCAGATGATTTACTATTACTTTCCTTCATTATATTGATAGAAGAAGTTTCACCTGGAGATGAACCTAAAGTTATATGGGTAAGATTTGAATGTGAATTCGTCAACTTTATATTTGTAGAACTTGGTGATATATCAAGATCTAAGGTTTGAGTTTCACCAGAATTTATATTTGAAATCGGTATAGAATCAGTCGAATTGTTCTCATTCTTTGTTAAATCATTAATTCCAGATTTGTCACTTGTTACCATCGCCACTGAAGATAAAGGAGGAGAGTTTTCTTCAGATAAGATTCCTGCTTTAGTGAGATTTTTATTTCTTCTTGAATTTGGATTAGTATGGATTCTAGAATGTCTTGTTAACTCATCAGATCTAGAGAATCTTTTAAAGCAACCAGGGAAAGTACATCCATGAGGCTTTTCACCTGTGTGAGTTCTTATGTGTCTTGTTTGATGTTCAAGTCTATGGAAGGCTTTGTCACACATCGGGCACTTATACGGCCTGCTACTAGGATCTTTCTTTTTTGATTCGATCATTATAATATTGTATAGTATTGGCTAGAAGAGAGACTCTCTTTCCAGTTGTAGCTGGCTGGTGTTGTTTTTTCTTTTTTTTTTTTTTGATTAGGGGTTGTAGTTTCTCCAACAAAAGCAACCAAGCAAAAGTATGGGGAATTATCAGAACTATCGCTTGGTGAATAGGCCCGAAATTAGCAAACTTCTTTAAGATATATGGATATATGGATAATATAATATATATTATATAATATATAATATATTGGCAACCTAAAGATGATCACCTGGTAGGATTTTAGATTATAAATTCAGTCGAGCAATCCTCGATAAATCTCGAAATCTGGGTCCACTCTAAAAAATAAATGGTGCTACCTGAAATAAATAGGATACGTCCAATAATCTATTAAGTGATTAACTGAATAGGTTGGGTATCAAGATGATTTGGGTACAGTTATTAAAACAAACGGATACAGAAACAGTCTCGAAGCTAACCAAAAATAAAAAAAAATAAAATATTAAGGAAAATCGAACAAACCTCTGTCGACGTGAAAATTAAAGGAAAGGTAGAAAACTCCCTAAGTCAAAAATCTGGAGGGACTCCAAGAAAGTAAGACCTGAGATATATTTACACAAAAACTACCAAGAGATAGTAGAAAACCAGATAGTCTTTATTAAGAGAACTATTTTTCTGTTGATTAAAAGTTACCCCTTAGTGGTGTTTGATGGTACCAGCTAAAAGGAAGAAGCTCTCAAATTGTTTATTGCTAGACACAAGAAACCCTTCTGAGAATGTACGAATTGAAGCTTTTATGAGGCGAAGATTTAGTGGAGAAATTGTTGAAAATAAAAAAAAAAAAATCAATCCATGAACTACGGGGGAAGAGGTCGTGCCCACTTTCTGATACGCAAGATTGTGAGCGTCCAAAAGGGTGCCATTTGAGAAGTTCGGATTAATTTTCTTCGAGACGATTTCAACCCAAGAGAAAAATACCGTCACCAACTTCGGCACTTTAAAACAACTGAAGATTATTATATGAAACGTGCACTAAGGCAGTTTGGGGGGGGGCGAGAGACTTCAGTTTTCATTATTATTTTCGTTTTTCAGCTGTTGTTTAACAGGTTGGCGATTTAGTTTTGTTTTGTTTGTGGGGAAATTTTCTGCTAACGGTCCAATTATTTGCCAAGTGGTCTGCCAGCAATGCGCAACAAAATTTTAGAGATGGCTCGTTGAGATGTGTTTTAGGGGCTGAGACAATAGAGTGGGGCAGGACCAACAACAATTTGATTCAAAACTTTAACTGTAACGGAGAAATTAATCTGCATGTTTTTTTTTTTTTGAGTATTTTTTTTTTTGGGGAAGCGGCGACCCAAGTTTAAGGCATTCATCAAGTCTACTTCGGAATCAAATGGGAAACTCATTCTATTTGATGTGACGATGTGTCGATGTTTCCATGTTTCATTTAATGTTCAAGATACTAGTGCATTATCGTTCAAGTGCTTCTTCTTATTCTACTTATACTTGTCTTTTCCTTAGATTTCCTGGATGCCCTACTATCTCGGTCTCAGTCTCAGTCTCAGTCTCTCTTTTTCTTACCTGTCAAATCAATTTACTACGCTTTGTTTGAAATCTAACTCTCAAATCTTATCAATGCGAGAAAATAATTGACATATTTTGACTTATGCTGTGTTTCTTATTCTTGCCCAAGTCCTCTTAGATAAAGCATCTTGTCTTCTGAAATCCCAGTTTTTGTTTGCTGGATCTATTCTAAGTTCGATTTCTTGCAAATTGTGGGGCCAGAGTGAAGAGGTCCAAGAAAAAAAAAGATTTACGAAAGTTGAATTTGTATTTCTTTGTACGTTCGGCTTATTAATTTTCCGTTACACCAATAAGCATATTTCTTTTGCTGTAGTCTTATGAATCACGTTGTGCAATTAGGGTGTGATAGCAGACCATGGTGTGACAGTTTCTGTCAACTTCCTGAACCTTGATTCTTTCCTATTGAGAGATTTCGCAATACGGATTAATTCTAAATGTTACCATTCCCGCTCTTTGAACGGTATCTAACTAACAGTTTTGCATATCTTAGCTTTTTTTTTTATTTTTTTTTTTCAAAATTCTCATGTTGACAGATTATGCCACACATAATGAATATTTTGCGCTTCATCGATATTGAACTGAATTCATGCTTGCAAAAGAGTCTCGTCTATTTCACAATTGCTTATTAGCCAGATTGCAATTTTTTTTTTTTTTTTTTTTAATATTTTTTTTTTTCTGTAACGTTTCAGTCCCGAATTTCCCCGTAAGGCTCCCCTAAGGGAATGCATGGAGTTAAGGAAAATGCGAAAGATCTTCCGAGTATCGCATCCTAAGGTGATACGACCTATCTCATTCAACAAGCGTCCAATGAGGTTTCGGAGAGATATTAGCTCATTGGTTTTCCTTGAAACCGTAGATTAGACTACTTTGATGGTGCTTGTTTTGGATATGCTGGCGGTTTGATACGTTCCCACGTCAAGTCTTAATTTTTGTGCCCTGTCCTGCACTTACCAATGTAGACTTGTGGGGTATCTAGGCTAAATTTGCGATATACTTAAGAAGTAGATTCTCTCCCACTAAGAACATCAACGTACTAAAAGGATCAAACATCGTGCATATCTCGTGACTAAACTCTAAGTAAATGTCTTCTACTCTTCAAATGGCTACAAACTGCGATAGAAATAATTTGATTACAAGAAATTGTCGAAAATTCAAATGATGGTTATTCTTCTATCACTCCATGTTCTCTGTCAAGAAAATTTGTTCGTCTTACAAGCTCAAAATTTATATGTTTTGTCTTAACTAGTGCAAAACAATTCACAAAATGATGGAATTTTTTTGCGTTGTTTAAAGGACACATCATGACATACTATAGAGCTCTCCGTGGACCGACCAAAAAGAGAATTAGAACCATTTTTTAATTAAAGCATTGGTCTAACTCTTGTAAGCTCCCATCCTCCTTTTCGCAGTCAAATGCAATGCTAAGGAGGAGTGGTGAGATAATGTCCCATTTCACTATTGCGCATTTGTGGCACTAAAAATGACCGATCCAACTTCCCTTTCGGGACTGTTTGCAGCCAAAATGTGCACAAATGAAACTTTTACAACACTTCACAGCACTATATACATGGCCCTAACGACGTCCTTTGGAACATTATTTTTATTCTTATCTGTTTTTATCAATACAATAACTTAAATAGATTTAGTAATAGTTTAGATATACCTGTGTAACATTTTATTGCCGTATCAAGAGTTATAGGTCTTCATTTACAAATCAATAAAAATCTGAATTAAATCGCTTTATTCACTTCCACCCCTGAATTTGGTATAGTAATCAGCTACCTTTTTTTTCTTTTGGGAAAATCATCCAAATAATGCAAACTAATCTTGCACTCAGCTCAGCTGAGTCAACTCAATCTACTTCGAAAACATCCAAATCATTCCAAGAGGAAACAAAAGAAGGAATTAATGCAAGTATGGAAGCAAGGGCAACTTCTGATGAAGATAATGGTAATCCTGATGAGCTCGAACAATTCGTTGACTGTAGCGATAATTGCAGTTCTTCATCACAAGGTAAAAGTTCAGGTATGTTGGAAAATACTAATCCTGTTTCAGATAGATCAAGTGGTTCTACTGTGAAATCGACCACCAAACTCACTCGTGATAGACCATCGTCCTGTGTGTTTGTTGCTAGTCTTACCTCTTCCTTGAGTGATGATGAACTTTGTATTGCTGTAACTGCTTGCTTTTCCAAATGGGGAACTTTAGGCACAGTCAAAGTTTTGAGGGATCCTTATAATAGACCTTACGCTTTTGTTCAATATAATAACGATGAAGATGCCAAAACTGCTATCTTAGAGGGGCATAATACTGTTTTAAAGGGTAGAATTATTCGTTGTGAGCAAGCTAAAGTTAATCGTACTCTTTTCACTTCAAGTTTTAATATCAATTCGGAAGAAGATATTAGGAAAAAATTAGAAATCTTTGGTGAAATAGAGAAATTATTGCCTAGCAACGAGCAAGGAAACTTGTTCCTGAAAGAAGAAAAGGCATCAAGATTTTGGTTTGTAAAGTTTGCATTTCGTGAAGATGCTATCAGAGCGTTTGCAAATTTGAAAACCGATAAATCAAACGTAGTTGTTGAGTGGGCACAAAATATCGATGATGATTATCTTCAACTGAATCAGCACCATATCTATAAAGATAAAAATTTTATATCAGTAAAAAATAATGAAAATGAAAACGACGAAGAAGATTGTGATATATCCTTTGATAAACAATCGATCTTTGTTGGACAAATTGCTAACGAAGCTACGAAAGAGGAATTACTTGAAAGGTTTAGTCATCATGGAGAAATAGAAGATATAATCATGGCAAAACGGCAAAAGAATAATTTTGCATTCATCAAGTATTATGACGAAATTAGTGCTGCAAGTGCTGTAGAAAAGGAAAATCATTCAATGTTCAAAGATAGAACAATGCATGTGCAATACAGGGAGGTTCATAAAAATCCCAGATCAAGGAATACAAAATATTCATCAAAGAATCAAGGATTAAATTTAGCTCCTCCACCAATAAATTTAAGTAGAAGAAATACCAATGGAGCCAACATGGGGAGAAGAATGCCATTGAATGATCAAAGTGGGAAGTTTAACAAACAATGGCTGTTCAACAATAAGCAGAATACCAATCTGTTATACCAGCAGATACCATACCAATCTCAAAACACGTTTAGAAATCATATACCATTCTTCAATACATCCAAAAAACAACTGCAAGCACCCGGAAGTTTTAACCAACGTCCAAATTACAGTACCAAATTTGGAATTACTAACAATACTAAGCAGAAGAATTATGATGGTAAATATAATTCAAATTCTTTTCATAGTGGAGTAGGTAATGCAACTTCCATAGAGATTGACAACCTTGGAATTGAAGTTTCACATACACCACCACCAAGTGAAGTATCTTCTACTTCACCGGTACTTGCTAAAAGCTACTCACCATCTAGTGCAGTTAAAAGTGAATCTGATTACAAACCTGAGATGAACAAGGAGAGAGGGAAAGCAAATACTACTGCTAACACTAGCAACTCCGATAATAAATCACCAGGTAAGCAACCATATTTCTATTATATTCCTTCCAATGAAATTGCTACAAATTTACAAGGAAATTTTGGGCCCATGGCACCTCCATTACCTCCTCCAAGTCAACTTGGTCACCCAGCTCATTCAAATTTTTACAGTCCATATCCATATTTTGTTCCTTATGAAGGAGCTTCAGAATTTGCTCCTCCACTTCCTTATTATCAATATTACTATCCACCAATGGGAGCTAACATAGATTTAGGAGTTGGTCATCAAAATTTTCACCCCAGCAATTAGAGATCAAATATTAGTAAAAAATGATCTTCAAACCTCCAGAGAATATAGTATGCAAAATTCTGGCAGTTGTTTTTGTGTTAGATTCTGCAAATAGATAAAGATCTTTCAAGAAAAGCTCACAATGAAGATTTTAGCTAGAGAATATATGTAGAATATAGTAATAATACACATTGTTAATAAGAAGATAAGAATCAAAGTTGATTGATAATTAGTGAAAAAAGTGTATCTTATCTTGATTGAAGGAAGTTTCGTCCTATAAAAAATAGCAAAGGTTAGTTTTTGTCTCCTCGTTCTTTGCTTGATTTTCTGTCTGCTTTCCATAGATAGAGATCACTTAATTTTCTTCTTGGACCCAATTGAAATTCGAACATAAAAATAGTATGAGTTCATTACACGATTTGGCAGGGATAATCTGCTCCATGGATAGAAATACATCGTATGGTCTGATAGATGCTGGCAATCTATTTTCCAAAACTGATGCAAGTAGATTGGGCCACGCAGAATCAAACCCTCAAATAATGAAAGACAGACCATGGAAGAAAGATCCAAAGTATTTTCGTAAGGCCTATATTTCTTCATTAGCGCTTATCAAGATGTCACTACATTCTAAATCTGGAGGATCCATAGAGATTATGGGTATGTTGACAGGAAAAGTTATTGATCGTGCAATTGTGGTTATGGATGTTTATCCGTTACCAGTGGAAGGAACAGAAACTAGAGTTAACGCACAAGCTGAAGGTTACGAATATATGGTACAATACCTTGAACAACTGAAAAAAGTAGGACGAAGTGAACATATAGTTGGTTGGTACCACTCGCATCCAGGGTATGGATGTTGGTTGTCAGGGATCGATGTTGCAACTCAAAGTCTCAATCAAAATTTCCAAGATCCGTACATGGCCATTGTAGTTGATCCCATAAAGACCATGAATCAAGGGAAAGTTGAGATTGGTGCCTTTAGGACTTATCCAGATAATTATAAAAAGGAGGCCAAGAATAGTAGGGATAAGAAGAGAAGTAGAAGTGCCACCGAAGAGGAATCTTCTGGGATTTCCTCTACCAAGAAGCTCCCTAAAGAGAAGAGACAAGACTTTGGAGCCCATTGTGAAGATTATTATTCACTTGAAATTGAAATCTTCCAATCCAAACAAGATGATGATGTTATTGATACTCTTACCCATCAATCATGGATTAAAGGAATTGTAGGTACAGAGTCACAGTCGAAGCAGATGGAGAGTGATTTAATTGAAACGATAACTTTATTGATAGATAAATACAAATCCCAAGAGGTTGCTAAAGTCAGCCAAATGGAAGTTTCGTTTCAGAAAAGATTTGAATTGGAATTTGAAGAAGAAATGAGAAACAAATTACTTGAAGCTCAAGGTGATACTCGTAGTAGAAGATACCAATTGAGTCTAAATTCTCAAAATGAAGAACTTGAAGATGAAGATGAAGACATGAATGATGAAAGCGATCTAGAAGTGGAAGAGGGTAAATATGGTAACACATTGGATGTATCCGATGGAGATGGAGACGATGCAACTTCGATGGAAAGTTCCAACGTTGGTAGAAGTAAAAGGAATGAATCAGAAGCTGATGAATTTGATTATGAAGAGAATCCTGAAGCTAGCGCATATTCCAATGGTGGAACATTAACTATTATTAATAATAGTCACGGGGGAAGACTGAGATCCAGAGGACCAACCTCAAATCCTTTAATGGAGAGAGGGTTACCGCTTATTCATAAGAATAATGAACTATTCTCTGTATCTGGTGAAGTCGAATACAAGAACGCTAAAAGTAATAAGGAAATAAATCAAATACTGACTATAGGGACTTCAGTGGCAGTGAGATCTATTCAAGAATTGCTTACCTTAAGAGCACAGCAAAAGATATTCGGACCGTAAAAGAACAAGATGGATACGATTTACAATTCTTTAGGGTATATAAATATCTAGATACTATGTACAAGTACATATAAACTTAAACATAACTATAAATTCAAACTTACTACATCATTTAGAAATATTGTAGTCTATCACTGGAATCATTTGAGGGAACCCCCAGATGAAGAGAAATGCAACCAAATTCATCCAAAGTTTACATCGAATCGCATTTTTCCTCATTTCTGTAGATCATGTGACATCTACCCATATCCAAACATTGTTCACTCCTCCTAACACATCTGAGATGCAAAAAGACGCTACAGTGGATTTTAATATCACGTGACCAATTTTCATATCTTTTTGTGGTTCTTTCCATCGATGCCAAAGGAAAGAAAAAAAAAAACTAAAAATTCAAAATCTGTGCAAGACTCCTACTAAGAGACGCAGTGCACTAGGGTTGACTACTTGATCCCATTCACAAGTCTATAGATCCCTTTTAATTCAATAGTACCTTTCACTTCAACATTACCCATCCTTGTACCGTGCTTGTCAGCTTCGATTTACTTTACGTGTTGAAGTAAATTTTGGAACCACCGGTATTCCTTTGCACCGTCATATAAAGCACAAACCACAAACTTAAGGAAAAAAAAAAAAAGTTTCGAAATTGCCCTCACAGCAAATAATTTGGAGCTATTGTTTTTTTTGATTCTTTCTCTTTGTTTCTCACTAACAGAGAAGATAAAGTATAGCGTCTCAACTTATAAGTTGCTATTTTTACAAGTGAATTTAACTGAATTTGTGGACCCTTATCATCCCAAATGTCTGGCACTACTAGTTCCTCACTAGTTCCCTTTATAGACCGGATCATCTCGAGCCCACTAACATTTGTTTCTGCTCAGTACCCAGAGAGAGAAACAGTTGAACATCCTGCAGGCTACATTGTACTCAGAAAATCTATCACCAGAAATAAACTCCAGAATCAGAAGAGCCTGGTCCATCAAGAACAACTGGAAGAAAATACTAAAGAGCAAGAAATGAGAAAACCTAAGTCTATGTACGAAGCAGTTCAAGCATACACCGGGAAGAAATTTCTTACCAAGGCAGAAAAAAGGGCTGAAAAGTTTCTGAAAAAGGTAAACCATCAGCCGCAAGTCTCATTACAAATACATAACCAAGATGAAGATTTAGGGGAAGATTTAGGAGAAGATTTAGAAGAAGCTATAATTAATCCGGACAAAAATATAAGTGAAAATAGCTCAGAATATGAATCTGCATCTGAATTCCCAGACACCCCGAGTTCTGCTTCAGAGCCATTAGAAACTACTGAAGAACCAGAAACTGAAGATAATGTAGAAAATTCGCAAGAACCTGAAATCCCATTGCTAAGTTCAAAACAATCAAAAATTAAGCAGAAAAAGGTTACCAGAACTGTTGCATCTATAAAAGAGAGTGCACTGGATGATGATTCTGATGACGATGAAGATTTTAACTTAGCAGACGTACAAGAATCAGAAGATGAATCAGAAAACAGTTCGCAATTTAATTCGGAATCAGATTCAAGCCCCAATTCTAATTCTAATTCTAATTCAGATTCAGAATCTGTATCTAGCCCCGATTTATCGGATGAAAAGCCATCGAGTGAAATTTTGGAAGAGATCCCGAAAGTAGAAAGGGAGACTAATACACCTCCTACTTCCCCTGAAGATCAATCAGAGAAAGAGCAACCTTTACCAACTTCAGAACTAATCAATATACCTTTAACTGAATTTCTTCAGATTAATGAGAATCCCAATGATAGAGGATCTAATAACTCAACAAGAATATATAAGAATTGGAGGGAACTTTCAAGTAAGAAACCAGTTGGATTACTTAATCATGGAGTTACCTGCTATATGAATTCTGCTATCCAAGCAATGCTTCATATTCCAGCAATGCAACATTATTTGGATGATGTTTATTCTGGGAAATATAGTAAAGTATTAGCAACTCGTTCAGTAAGCCATGTGCTAGCAGATCTCTCAAGAAAGATGTGGGGTTTAGAAACAAATAATGCTAATTCTCAAGGTAAAGCTAATGTTTCTGCTGAATCAAAGCCAGGAAAAGTTCCAAAATATGTCAATCCTAAGAAAATCATCCAGAGATTAGCTGATATCAACTGTATGATGTCTGAATGGCAACAGGAAGATTCGCATGAATATTACATGTCACTTATGTCTAGATTACAAGAAGATTCAACCCCAAAAGGAGTGAAACTCAATCAATCAATAATTTATGACATTTTTGGTGGCTTGTTACATCAATCTGTCACTTGCAAGAATTGTGGACATGTTTCTAATACCAAGCAAGAGTTTTATGATTTGTCATTAGGGTTAAATAAGAAGAAGTTAGCGGTGGCAACAGAATCTAGAATCAATAGTACATCAGCACTGGCTGGAAAAGAACAACTAGACCAATCTACACTGGTCATTCAATCAGCATTATGTAATACTTCAGCATCAACGGCTCCTTCAGCCAAAATATCTTCATCATCACCGTTACCATCATCGTCATCATCGAATTCTATAACCTCACCGGTGGCATCTCAAAAATATTCAATTGAAAAATCAATCCATGACTTTTTCTCTTCAGAACTAATCAAATTGGATAAGAAGGATAACAGTTCAGGGTACATTTGTGAAAATTGTAAGCAAAGAACAAATGCACTTAAAATTAGTACTATAGACGTAGCACCAGAGACTCTAACTGTTCATCTCAAAAGATTTAAATTCAATGGAAATTCGTCTTCTAAAATGAAACAACCAGTGTCTTATCCAAAGTACCTTGATTTAACTGAATTTTCATCAACAAAATCACCCACCAAGTATCAACTAACTTCAGTTATCGTTCATGAAGGAAGATCTATTCTGAGTGGTCATTATGTTAGTCATTGCTTACAACCAGATGGATCTTGGGCCAATTACGATGATGAATATATTAATAAAATCAATGAGAGGGAAGCCCTTAAAGATCCTTCTGCTTATTTTTTGGTCTATACTAGATTGACTCACAAATCTACTCCAAAGAGAAAACTTCCACAAGCAAAGGTTAATGTTAAGAAATCAAGAAAGTGAGTGGCGCTACAACCAGTACCATATATATGTATATTAGATTAATAAAAAAGATAACGAATAATTTCGATATTGATTATCGACTACAAAGTATCCCATGTTAAACAAATAATAAATTCAAAGTACTATCTAGTAATCATGACAGATATGACCAAATACTTGAATTAATAAAAAAACCATACAAAAAAGAGAGAACAGATAATAAAAAAACATAAAAAGATCTGCCAACCAACCATATAAATACCAACCAATAAACCAACTATATATAAATAATGATAATAATAATAATAATAAAAAAAGGATTTCAAGATAATAAAAGAGTATAGGAGAAATGAAAAGGGAATAGGAGGAGAGAAGGGGGGGGGGCCTAATGCTGATGATCATAAGAGCCAAAAAATTGAAGCAAAATGGCTCAAGGTGAATATAACTATCACTCAGATAACTGCTCCAGTATCTTCAATATCATCAAACTTATCATTATCAATACCCTGAAACCTAAGAGGATATGTCTCATCAGATTCATTATGAAATGATAATGGCGATAAAGGATGGGCATTATGGTTAACTTTAAAAGATGAAGTCTTTTCGAAACGAAAAGAATTAACATCACTTTCAGATGAGGAGGTCTTAGTTGAATTGGAAGAACGTCGACGACTTCGTTTCACATTTTCAAGAAGTGAAGCGGTGGAACTGTTATTTGGTATGAGCTTTATAAAAGATTTCTCAATCACATATTTACCTTCTTTATATGACTCCAGATAAGAATAAGCTTTCCTATAAACCCATCCCAATTTAACCGAGCATTGATGACATTTTACCGAACTTATTAGATAGATCCCAGTATGCATACTTGTTTCATGAACTTGAGTTTCAGGCTGGAAATTGATCAATTTCTCAACTAGATAAGCTGGACCTGAAGATCCAAAAAAATTATCTGATAAGATCAAACTTGTGAGACAAAGATGTGATGAACATTGTTTACAGATTATAATCTGGGTATCTTCTGGTTCATAAGATGAATTAGAGAAGAAATTTGTATGTTTCAATCCCATTTTCAAATGTTTGAATAGTGTGTTTATCTAACGATATTTGGACTTCAAAGATAGATGCAAAAAAAAAAATAATAAAATTGAAGTTCAATTGAAGCTCCTCAAAAAACAAGGAAGGTTTAACTAAAGGAGGCGTTCTAAAACACCACCAGAAGAGTATTCAACACTCTAGTAACCTTGATATTGTACAAATACTAAGGGAGGTGAAAGGAAAAACGATAAAATACACCACTATGTATTGATCTCAGTAAGATTTTACACTAACTCCTAGTTCACAAAAGATAGTAGATAAGATAAGGTTGCGGTAACTTTGTTAAGCTCTTCTTTATTGTAGAACAGATAAGACCACAAAAAAAGAAAATAAATTTGTTAGACAGGATGTAAAGGGTAGGTATCAAGTAAATACTAGATATCAAGTTTTAACTAATAGCTATTGATCAAACTAGATCTGTAGAACGAAAAACAAACCGTTAGTTAAAGAAAAGAAAAGAGTTGAATATAAATATATTATGTATCACCAAAACTACAAACCTCTTTAAAGAGAGGGATCCGGGTGAGGTGTACAGGGGTATGGTTAAACAGGGGGATAAGTGTATGGGTGTACAGATTTACCTAAAAAAAAAGGGTTACGCAATATAAGTTAACATAATGGTGCTGAGGGATACGAGTTAAAGAGGTTTATTTGATTAATGGAACTGTCATTAAGGTAGCAAGTCACCTGTACTACCGCGATTGCACAAGGGAAAGGGGAAAGAGAAAAGGGAAAGGGGAAATAAGAACTGGTTAATGATGAGTCAGACAGCCAGGTTACATAGAATGAAAGATTAAAGGTTCCGGCTAATGGTTTCTTGTTGAGAGTATCGTTTAATTGAGAGTGAATCGGTTAGTTGTGGTTGTTTTGGTCGTTGTGGTTAGTTTTGTTAGTTTTGTTGGTTTGGTGGTCAGTAGTACGTTCCGTTGCAGGAGTAAAAAGGATAAGTTAGCAAAATGAGACTCGATTGAATGGAGTGCCCCATTTATTCTCTCCACCACAACCACCTACTCCTCGTCTCCCTCGCAGTCACTCCATGCACTTCGTGCGAATCATGCTCTCCTGGATGTTGCAGAGGGACCCATGGAATTAGTGAGCCATTTAATGACATCCTGAGTGCTGCTGATTCAGCAAATGTCGGTAACCTTCTAGCGCGCACCCTCGCTAAATTTACTATCAATTGGTAGTCACTTACAAAAACTTAAAGGCTAGCGGGGAATTGAACGTTTACCTTTGCTAAATGATTCTATACTGTTGATATGGAGCTGGAGCTGGAGCTGGATGTGGTTGGGAAGGTTGGGTATGAAGTTCGATAAAAGTTCATTGTAGTATTAGAGTAAAGAATCATGAAACGGAATAAGAAAGTGAAATCGATTCTGTGGGTAACGGGACTTAAGCAATAGCGCTGGTTGAATGACCCAGTGGGAAGTGTTTTGGTAGAGACAGAGTACTTGGAAATTCATACAGATCTTGGCCCCACTTTACTAATGGGACCGCAACATCAAGTTCTTACAATAACCCGCTAGTTCTCTCCACTAGGAACTATATACATTTATTTTAATATGATATTTAATTTTGGGGGAAATTTCTGAAGTATCGCTGCCTAGCGCACCAAATCTTGGATATCTCAGCGCGAACGGTAAAGCAACTCCAGTAAACTAAACACTGAGCATATCGATCTGCCAATTCACTTCCATATTCTGGTTTGCGTTCTGGCTCACACACCTACCATCTATAATAAGGTTTTACTCTAAAATTCAATGGTTCATTATTTAAATTCATCTTTGGTTTAGAATTCAACATCTTTTGTTCCTTTTCCCACTTCAATCTCTTTAAAGTTTGTTCAGTTTTTAACACTGCCTTAATATGGGCATATCTATGACGAATCACTCCAGTTCTACCACGTCCTTTAATATCAGCTCTCTTTCCAGTATTCCCATCTGATCCAGCCCATATTTCATCGATAAATAATTCATCTTCATTGTATCCAAGTTCCCTTGCTTGCTCTAATCCAATTTTTAAAAGCTTTTCTACTTCAGTAGCAATTTTTTTGGGGTTAAAGTGCAACTGATTGATGGCAGTTTTAACATTATATCCTCTAACAAATCTATTAACAAGAGTAGCCTTTTTAACCGATGACTTAATTCTTAAAGTTTGTAACAAGATACTTGGTTCCAATGCTTCTATTTCCTTTTGTTCTAAATGTAATTTGTATACTTTACCAGTTTCTGTATCTTTTATAATAGCATCGTTTTTATAGAAGTCATTTTGGGCTACATTCAATGCAAATAATTTTCTTTTGAGTGGAGTCAAATATTTATCAGTTCTTATTTGGTTCTTAACTGATTCTTCCATATGATATTTTTGAAGTTCCACATCATCCTTTGGAAGTAAGAAAGCAGGATCACCATTTTCATCTGAAGTTGCTGAAGATTTCGTGGATTTCACTTCGGTTACTTGTTCGGTGACAGGAGATTTGGTTAATTGGCCAAAGATACTACCATTGTATACAATTCTAGAAGTATGAAGATTTGATTTTTGGGGTATCCAGCAAGCATTAAATATGTTGCTTCTTTGAATACTTCGTCCAGCAGTAGATCTCCACATTTTGAAACACAATCCGAAGAATGGGCTCTTTACTAAACAGTTACTGGCTAAAGATTTTTCGTCTTGAGATTTGAAAAATTCGTTAAATTTTTGACAAAATTTGTGGTGGTCGTTTTGAGAACGAACTAAGCTGCGAATGTTTTTTTTTTGGAGAGGGATGCTTACATAAGAGAATGAGAAAGTAGTAGAGCAGGGGACAGGAAGAGTAGACAGGTAGACAGGTAGACAGGTAGACAGGTAGACAGGTAGACAGGTAGACAGATATACAGGTAGATAGTCATGAGTATAATAAGATAGGTACGTAGTCATACATCTGAATGCCGATAGTCACACATTGTGAATATCGAGGTGTGTTCAGCGCCAGTTTGCAAATCCAGTCGACTACGAACAAACTACAGTTTACAGATTTTACTCTTCTACTCATGGCACCGTCAATGTCAGTTGTGTAAAATCTTATGTTAATTTTCTAATGTATGTGTTTATGTAATGTACTTCCTATTCTTAAATATCAATCATCATAACCAGTCAATGACGAATCTCTTGGTCTAGTAGGAAGTGGATATACCTTAGGGATTGGAACATGGTCTTCGTATAAGTACTTTCTTCTTAAAGGCGTGAAAAATATAAGAAGAAAAGGTGCTGACAATCCTAAACCAATTGATGCAACAAAGTGAGGTTTGGTGTGTGCGTGATAGCTTAACCACTGTGTATGTTAGTATGGGTGAAATAAGAGAAGAAGGGTAGATAGAATGATGGAAGATAAAATGATGGGAGAAGAGATACAACGATAGATAGGACAACGAATAGATTGGTCAACGAACTAAGTTGGTCAATACCAAATTAAACATAGCTGATTTGAAGGTGTCTGACTTGAAAGCTACAACTCAATAAAGGAATCCACACCTGAAATTTGTTTGAGTTTGAACATCATAAGCTAAGCAATTTGACATCGAAGAATTTGGATCCCACAAGCTTCAAATGGATTCAAATTCCAAAATTTGAGCATCTCTTTTTTCCAAAATATCTATGCTCCCATAAGAACTTCCTCGATTTATTCATACACTGATTTTATTATATAAATATATTAAACTGTTGCCTTACAGAAGTCTTGTTCACATCCTTGACATCTACCAAGCTCTATCGATCTCAAGACCGTATCAGAACTTCAATGGTTCATCTCTCTAACATCGATTGGTTACGTACTTTAAATGGCTGCTTATAGTACAACGGATAATCTCCCCATACCTTTTCTGAAGCCATGTTGAAGGTGTGTTGTATTATAGGTCTACAGATAAACTAACCTAAAGAGAAATTTGTTTCTCTAATTCTTGATCACGAAGGTGAATCTTCCCATTGGTGCGACTCGATTTTGTGTAATGTATTCGCTCGGGACTGCACATGATCCGTATTCGTGGAGTGTTAATGTAGACTGGGGTAAGGGTTCCCATCTGCGGACCATTTTTAGGACCCACTGGTAGTCTGGATTCTATTAGAGTATCCAAAACGTTGGAGTTCAGTGATTTTGCGATGGATGCAAACGTAGCTTACCTTGAAATACATTAAAATTCAATACAATGTCCTACATTTGTTGCTTGAAATAAAGTCTTGATAAATATTTGAAGAGTCTGAGACTTCCCTAGAATACATCGATCTTATTTAGTAGTAGTACAATCTAATTGTGAATCACTCAGTTCAGTGTTCATTTAGTAGTACTTGTAGTCTTCTTCTTGGCCTTGGTGGAAGATTTGGAAACACCAGTAGCTTTTTTACCTTCAGAAACAATTTTTTCTGGAACTTCAGACCCTTCTGTACTAGTTTTAGCACTTGACTTAGTGCTTGACTTGGCGGTTGACTTCGGTGAGGACTCCTTCTTCTTTGTAGCAGCAGCAGCAGCAGCAGCTTCTTGAGCTGCAGCTTCATCAGCATAAAACTTCTCTTTAAGCTTTTCATCATACCATTGAGCGTAATATAACCCAGCTTGTAATATCAATACACCAACTAATGCAAATACAATCATTACTTGCGAAGCGGCCATAACATTAATACCAGTAGGCATATCAACGTCTCCCCATTCACCATAGATACAACTATTAATACCAATTCTTAAATTGGTCAAATAAATAATTATCCCCAACACTAAGAGTCCAAGACTACCATATTCAAAATACAAAGCTTCTTCACTTGGTTTATATAATTTAATGAAGCATCCAATGAGTCCTAGACCTAAGATTGCATGGAAACCATAATGAATATAGTTTGAAGCATTACCCCAAACGGTGTAATGTTGTAAAGATTTTTCAAAACTTTCCATTAAAGGTTCAGTAGTGAAAAGTGTTTTAGAATCATATGGTAAGTTACTATAAATCACTCCAAGACTAAAACTGGTTGCCCCGATAATAAGACCAGTTCCAATAGGAACAATATCTTTATAAGCCATGATCAAAGGTTATGATAGCAAAGGGCTGCAACAGGAAAAATGGAAATACAGACCGACAAACAAAGCTGAAAAGAATAAAGCAAAAATTTAAATCAGAAGCAAAGAATTGAATAAGAAATGGGATGGCGATATCTCCAACTTTTATCTTTTTCGTTGATTGACTTGGAGAATCTTGTGTGCACGAAGAATGAATCTAGCGCCGTGACATGGGAAAAAAAGATTGCACGATCGCCGAATGATAGTGAGCGATAGGAGAAATGAAAAAGGAAGACGGTGCGAAATGCAACAGCCCCAGATGAGATAAACGAGATGTAAAATCTACAGCCAGAAGCTTTGGGCATTCGAGTGGACCTTCAGCAGAAATTGAGATCAAATAATAAACTTGACGTTGAAGTTCATTTCGGGTTTAATGATGCAGCTATTGGTATAGTTCTTCGTGCATTTGTTCGTGTATTTGCTCGTGTATTTGTTCGTATAGTTTGTTCGTGTAGTATGTTCGTGTAAGTTTAAGTTGTTCCTGTAGTTGATTCTAAAATAATTGAAGCTGTAGTTGATGCTGATGGGAAGCCAACGTTGACGCCGATGGTGTAGCTAATGTTGATACTAAGATGGCACAGTAACCTTGAGCTGCCAGCACGATTCCATGGTGAAATACTTAAGTCTTTTGCAACTGTCCTTGTCTGTAGTTTTGGAGTAGAAACTTCCAGTTGAGTGATTGTTTGATTGCCATACGATAAGAACTTGCGCTGAGAACCCGCGCTGAGAACTTTCCCTGAGGACTTTCACTGAGTACAAAATCTTTGGACATCCAGAGCATGTGCCAAAGTACACAATCCGTTTCTAAGAACTCATTTACAAAATAGTTCCATCTAATCCTATCAAAATGGCCAAAGTTGTCCATCTCCCTTGACAAACCGGAAATTTAACCTTGTTTTCCTCACTCAACAACATCCATATGAAATATATGTCTACCAAAATTGCAAAAGTCTCGTTCTATGTTTGAAGCAGATTGCAACTTTCCTTACATATAATAGCACGTGACCAATCTTTTGGGTACCAGCTTAAGTTAGACTGTCCCTCCCTCTTGAAACACAAAAAAGGAAGAAAAAAAACGTAAACGAAAGTCAAAAGGCTACATACGTTTTAACATAGATTCATCTTTTTACAGGGCCACAAACTTGCAAGGTATTATTTTTTTATACATTCTTTTAATAAGAGGTTTATTATAATTTATATAACTGGACTTTGTTTACCTGAAAATATCCTGCACTTCTGATATTTGGTTAATATTTCTGATCTCCTCTAGACTGTTTTTAGGATCAACCAAGAATTAAACTAAAGAATTTCTGTTTTTGCACTTTGCTTTGCTAGATAACTATAGTGATAAACGATGCGTAGTATTAAAGCAGTTGTGGTAGGAGATGGTGGTGTTGGTAAAACATGTCTTTTAATATCATATACCACAAATACTTTCCCAAATGATTACATTCCAACAGTTTTCGATAATTATTCTGCTTCAGTTATGATAGATGGAGAACCAATAAAGCTTGGACTCTGGGATACTGCAGGTCAAAGTGAATATGATAGATTAAGACCATTATCATATCCTCAAACTGAAATTTTTCTTTGTTGTTTTTCAGTTATAAGTCCAGCATCTTTTTCAAACGTTGCAAATAAATGGATTCCAGAAATTCATCATCATTGCCCAAAGGACGTTTTAATTTTAATTGTTGGTACCAAGGTTGATTTACGAGAAGATCCTCATTTTCTTGATGAATTATATGAAAAAAACCAGAAGCCTATTAGTACTGAACAAGGAGTAAAATTAGCTAAAGATGTAAAAGCAGTTGGATATTTAGAATGTTCTGCTGCTACTCAAGTCGGTGTCAAAGAAATATTTGATTTTGCAATTAGAGCAGTTTTGGAACCAGTAAAGGAGGAAAATTCTAAAATAGTGGAGACAACAGTTAATGGAACGCAACAACCTTCAAAAAATGGAATTGTTAATTCTTCTGCAAACAGTACTCAAAAGAAGAAAAGAGTTAGAAAAGCAAAGAAGTGTGTGATTTTATAGATTGCTATACTTGAGGTTCTACTTTTAATTACTCTTAACGGCACACAGTAGAACTGTTAATATTTTGCCTTTTCATTTATCTTTGATGTTTAAGTTTTTTTATTTCTGGGTGGGGCCGAATTGTTTGGTTCTTCTGTATTATAATATATCTACAAATTAGACATTATGACCTTGTATGGAGTTGTAGAGAGAGGGGGTATGAGATTTACTGAAATTTGGAATAGATCTCGACATGGCTCTGTACCTTTGACCTGTTAACATCCACCTCTAGAGGTTCAACACACAGTATTGTTTACTAGAAATAGGAATATATCTTACGTGTCATACGTGTAAAGTCTCCATAATTGAATTTCATCCATCAGATGTCATAGTTGATATCTTTTGCTCCGGTAGTATTGTTAATTATATCGATTTTTGTCTTAGTATACATTAATCTACTCTATTAAAGCAGCTCTAGAAGGATGTACCCCAGCAGGAGCAGCCTGCTTCTTTCGATCTTTTACTGACTCTTCTTTGATTCTAACCCTTCTTTCATCTAATAACTTCTCATTTTTCTCTTTTAATTTGTTCTTTCTATTTTCCGAATTCCCTCCTCCACCAACAGTCAATTCAACATTAATCTTACGATTTTTCAAGGTTGAGTGATGTAATCTCAATGCTAATTCCATCTTACTTTGGATCTCCTGATTATCATTATCAAATTCTAAGAATGCTATTCCTTTATCTTGTCTGATTCTTATTCTATCTGGTTTACTATTTTTGAAATGCACTCCAAGTTCTTGTTCATTGATATCGTATGGTAAATTACCAACAAAGAGAATGAATCTTGGACCTTTACCTCCATTAACACCTTTACCTTTTTTACCTCTTCTTGTCTTACGTTTCTTCTTAGGTTCTACATCGGTACCTTCTATCGCTTCATTTTGAGTTTTACCCGAATCCTCTACTTGATCAACTTTCCTCTTTTTTGATTCTTCTTTCACTTTCTTTAACTCTTCAGTTTCCTCTTTACTTTTACGAAATTCCAAAGCCTTTCTTTGCTTCTTTGTAAGTTTTACGTCACTCATGGTGAAATTAAATCAATTAATATTTATTTCTTATTCTTGAAATTTTTCAAACTAATCGGCTGATAAATGGTAAATCACTTTTCGATCAATTTGATCATGAATCGATTTGATGGTTCAAATCTAAGACAAGACAAGAGCTCGCTCATCGCATTATTTCAAGAGGTTCAGAGCCCCCTCTCAAACTAAAGAAGTTCTCACCATTTTGGATCTGCATATCTGCCATTTCTGATGACTAGTACAGCATTTTTGATTCAGTTTCTGCCTTTGAGCTGCACTCCACGTGATCGAACTCCAATAATATATTGAACTTTTATGGAAAATCAATTAAGATAAAATCTGAATGAACCTTCTTGAAAGAGCTGTAGAAACAATTGTATTGGCTCAAACTATGCAAGACGCAAACGGAGGTCTGCATCGGAACTCAAGATCCAGACTGCCTCAAAATAGTCCGGTGACTGAAAGTTATCGTCATAGGTCTCAGGAACGAGTAGATACCCGTAATTCAGACGAAAATCGACCACAATCCCTGGGCCAAACCTCTCAATCTAATATTGATGCTATGCTGCAAGAGTCTAGTGGTTTCACCAGGGACCAAGTAGAACGTGGTCGCTCCAGAGATCGTACAACTTCCCCAGATTTAACTCCAGAACAAGATCAATTAGGCTCATCGC
Source organism: Chernovozyma sophiae-reginae (assembly GCA_030564725.1). Taxonomy (NCBI): domain Eukaryota; kingdom Fungi; phylum Ascomycota; class Pichiomycetes; order Serinales; family Debaryomycetaceae; genus Chernovozyma; species Chernovozyma sophiae-reginae. The sequence continues at coordinate 52,470 of JAKTYG010000026.1, forward strand.
AACTGCCAGACATGATAAGTTTGATGGGGTTCTCTGGCTTTGGGACCACCAAGGGGAAGCATGTTAAGGGCGCTAAAGGTGGAACAGTGAAGATGCAAAAGAAATCTGAATACAGACAATACATGAACAGAGCTAAAGGTTTCAATAGACCGTTGTCGCCTATAAGAAGTGAGAAGTAGGCTGGTGGTTACCTTCATTAGCTCTCTAATTGCATGAGAAGATACACTTGTGTGTAACGAGATAAATATTTCATGTTTCGAATTCCTATGGGTTTCCTATGATACTATTACTGTTTTTGGACTACATTGGTTGCTATAGGGAGAACTTTTGGTGGATCCTGATCTGGCAAACACACACATACACTCACACCCACTGAGGCGCAGACTCTTCTTCTTTCTTTCTTTCTCCCTTTCTCTTGTAGAGAGAAACTCTCCATTGTGGTGTCCACTATACAACAGTAAGGTGGCACGCAACTACAGGAGGAGGGCTGTTGACATTTATTACTCGTTACCTACTGATTGCACTTCTCGAGAGCAGCTATGTGGTTTAGAGTTCAGCACTTCAATTATTGTCTCTGGTAGACAATTGCCAAAAATGAGCACACAACGTGACTGGAGATAGACAGAGAGAGAGAGAGAGAGAGAGAGAGAGAGAGAGACTCTGGTGCTTGGCTCTCTCCGAAACTACGTCTACTACCCAATGTAATCGGAATCTTGTTCAATCCAAATTTCAATCTAGTCAATGTTCCTTTTATCTCCAAGTATTGATTTCAAAAATTCTATATTCCTAAATGGTATCTATATAAACTTCAATCAACCTCAAAGTAATTTTTGATGTTCCTCAAATAGTTGCTCGTGTTTGTTTCTTAATTCAGTGTATGCTTTTGAAACCAAGTCGAGCTTTTCCTGTAACTCGGTAACCTTGTCAACGGGCTTTTCTTGAACATTAGAACCCACAACCTTAACAGTTGAGTTTATTTCAATGATGTTTCTAAATTCCATTTCATCGTTTGATTTTTCGATCAACCATTGATCAAAATCAAAATTTTCATTTGGGTCTATGGTACTTTGGGGAATTTGCATGTATAAGTTATGATCTAATGACTCTGAAGTAGCCAACACTCTTTTAAAGGGAGGAATCAACCGGTGATTGTTGTCATTTTTTAGTCCTGAATTATTTGATTTCAATACATCCAGGGTAAATGTATTAACTTGAAGGTATGAAATTGGAGAATTACTCTCTTTGAAAGTCAGTACAACTTGTCTTGTAAAGATATCTGCCATGAATACTCTTCCAATTGAATCTCCGGAAATAATTAAACTTCCATCGAAAGAAACTTGTAATTTAGTAACTTTGACAACACTGTTATTATCATTTTCTTGCTGATGATGAACAAAAGTTTCCAATAATTCTGGATCTCGATCAATAGTCATGATTTTTTCACTTCCTCCAATACTTTCAAGTACTGAAGTGTTTTTATTAACTTTAAATAAAGGTATTGTTCTTATAGTTCCATTGGTAAGTCCAACGTAACATGCTCTATTTGCAGGGTCTTTGGCTAAACATTCGATTGGACCAGGCAAAACAAATGTTGTAATAAGACTTTTAGTTCCTAAATCATATATTCTTAATGTTCCATCTAATGATACTGTGTAAAGTTTAAGATCATTAATAATCCCCGTTTCAGAAACCACCATATCAGTTATTGATAAAGAATGGTCTGTAAATGTAACGTAAGGTTTTATTGTAGAGAGCCTATTGGCTTCATCTGATTTATTATATATTGAAATTAAATCAAGAGTTCTCCAAACAATAACTCTCGAATCTTGACCTCCAGTGATAATGAATGTTCCACATTTGGAGAATTTGATTATTGAAATTGGTTGATAATGAGCATTTTTAACACATAACAAGTTACCAGAGGAAAGCTCCCAAATATATAATTTACCAGAGATAGATCCTGCAGCAAGTAACCAAGGAGTTCTAAACGTTGGTAAGTCTTTAGATTGAATATCTTTAGCTTGAAAGTTGTTCTGATGCCTTATTAAATTAATACAAGTCAATTGTTCTGGAACTGGGATTCTTTGATGAATACCTTCCTTTCCCCACAGATAAACTTCAATCAAAGCCTTTTTCTTTGCTATTACAAATAATCTCTCACCTGGACCAATACCAGTTAATGCTGCTCCATTTTGGGGAGATGCAGATTGTCTAAAATATGCAAATTGTTGGGATGAATGAATCGATGTAGAGACTGAAAATGATTCTTGTAATTGTTTATCCTCAGGATTACCCTCGGCAATGTAAAATACTGATTCTTCCATAACCAATAATAATTGGTAATATTCTTCTTTTGCTCTAACAGAAGGAAAGATGACTTGACTCTACAACAATTATGAATCAATAGTAGAAGAACCAATTGTGAATTCTCTGTGGACTCCAAAAGTTTCAGACTTTCATTGAAGCGATGAGTTCCATTACCTCCCATACAGGACTCAGATCACTTTGGTCTCACGCCAAATTTGTTCGCAACTCTGAAAGTTTCTCACGATCTAAAATCCATCTTCAGTCACCACTGGAAGTAGAAGTTGAACGCGTTCACGTTGCAGTTTTCCTATTATATTATAATATTTCAGTTGATCGTGATATTGTAGTCAATAATCTTGAGAAACAAAGAAATAAAAAAAAAAAAACAATGCCTCTTAATATCATTGGAGCCATGCTCATAGATGGTCCAGACGTGCTTCCTGGATGGCAATATCTAAAATCTTATGGACCTCCACTCGCGGTTCTTACTGCAATTAAATATTATTTTGGAGGTAGTAGTAATACTTGGGAAAGAGATATGCATGGTAGAGTCTTTATAGTTACTGGTGGTACTTCAGGACTTGGCGCCCAAGTGGCATTCCAACTTGCTAGTAAAGGAGCTCAGATTATTGTTTTAACCAGAAGTATCGAAGATATATGGATAACTGAATTTATAGAAGATCTTAGAGAAAAGACCAACAATCCTTTGATTTATGCTGAACAATGTGATTTGGCTGACTTGTATTCAATTCGAAAATTTGCTACTAAATGGTTGGATAATACGCCACCTCGTAGATTGGATGGAATAGTATGTTGTGCTGCTGAATGTATTCCTGCTTCAAGTAAAAGACAAATTAGTGCAGATGGTGTGGAAAGACAAATGGCAGTGAATTATTTATCAAATTATCACTTGTTGACCTTGCTAGCACCTTCTATAAGATCTCAACCTCCTGATAGGGATATCAGAATCATTATTCCTTCATGTGCTACTCAATCACTTGGAGAATTAGATTTACAAGATTTATTATGGCAATCAAGAAGGTATCCTTCAAGCAAACCTTGGAAGATTTATGGAACTTCAAAATTAATGGTTGGATTGTTTATGAAAGAATTTCAAAGAAGGATTGATAGATATGAACGTAAGGATAAGACACCTTGTAATGTTCGATTAATAGTTACCAACCCTGGGATTATGAGATCACCATCTACCAGAAGATTCTTGTCGATGGGTTCAATCTTTGGACTTATAATTTACTGGCTTTTATTTCCAATCTGGTTTATCTTTTTGAAGAGTGCTTATCAAGGATCTCAACTGATATTTTATGCTCTTTGTAGTCCTCAATTTACTAAAATTGAAGGTGGTCAATATGTTCATGAATGCCGTATAGTACAGCCACCAAGAAAGGAATTGTTCGATGAAGAATTGCAGAAACAATTATTTGATGAAACTGCTAAATTAATAGAACAATTGGAAATCCAATCTGCTAAGCAAAGGGCTATTCATAAACCCAGACCACTGCCTACTGATAAGCAAACTGGATCTAGTAGTGGGAATGAAGGTACCAAGAGGAATAAGATTGAGAATAAGAACAACAACAAGAATAATTCTAATAAGAAGGCTGGCACCAAAAGTTCAAAAATAGAAGAAATAATCGAGAGACCAAGTACTAGTCTGGTGCTGGAAGATATATACACCATGCCTCGTACACCAGAAGAGCTTGAAGCTAAGCTAAATATTCTTCGGAGTGATCTTCTGAATGCAAGACATCGAGGAAAGAGGTAGATCTATTATGGTAGCGCAGAGATGGGGGAGTGCTGTAAATATGTTAAAAAATGAAATAAGGGAAACCCATCAATATGAAGTTGAAGATTGGATTGAAAAGGGAATATTGTAGGAATGTAGTGATACGACAGGTGGTAGAAAGTGAGAAAGTGAGTGAGAAAGTGAGTGAGAAACTCTGTGAGAGACTCAGGTAGGGAGACATCCTGTGAGGCACCCTGAGAGACACCCTGCGGAACTCTCAGTGAGACGCGCTGCGAGACACTAGCAAGGTTGCGAATATACCAACAACTACACTGCGAGACTGCTTCAACTACAGAAAACCCGAAAACCACTCGGATTCACCTCCACGTAGTAGCTAAGTACCAATAGCAACAACCAGAAATTTTGCTGCTCGCATTCAAACCATCAAAGTCTTCTCCTATGCACGGATCAAGTTGTCATGAGCCCATCCAAATGCTTCCTTTAAAATTGTTCCAGGGCCCTTAAAGACGTGTATGCAGGACGCCGGCCCATTCCAAAGGCAGCCTATTCAAAAGATACATGACGGAGAATAGAATGAATCAGAGGCGATAGCATTGAGAGTTCTATACATGTAAGGCCGAAATATGTTAGAAAGTCCATATCCAAAGTTGTAAATATCATTGAATGAGTTTCTTCTTTGATAGTCATTACAAAGAATGTAGAGCCTTGATTGCACGAACGTATTTGATCTCGTATTAAAAATATTTTAACCATCTTGCACAATCTTGTTTGCCCACAAGATCTATCTCACAATTTTCTTTATATCTCTCTATCTCACTTGCTCGCTTGTTCTGTCACTCTCACTCTCACCCTGACTCTCACTCTCACTCTCGTTCCAGCTCTCTTGCTCCTTCTCTTTTTGAATCTTTCTCAGTAAAACCCAATTTTAGCGTAGGTACTTAAGCTTTTGCACCTAAACTACTCCCCTCTACCGCCCCTCCTCTCTAGTTTTGGGCCCCACGCTTAGCGGATATTTCAACTCGAAAACAGACTTTTGCCATACCCATTGTATCATAACTTTCCTTCTACACGGCTCTAGTCAACTCTACACATATTTCTCAGGTATTTTTATCTGAACAACTGGAAATTAGTTCCTTTCATTTTGTTTTTCTTCTTATTTTTCTTCCCCTTTTTTTTCTTCTGCTTCGCGTGGCACTTAATCTTCTAATTCGGCTTCTTTAACTTTCTCTGTCTTATCCGAGACGAGCTTGATTGATCTATCAGGATATTTCGGTTGCGCACGTCTATTGCCAATTACATAACGTCCACTTCTAGCGGATAAGCAACTGGAGTTTGGTAGGTCGGAGATTGATGCCTTATAAAGAAAGGATTGTTTAAGAATCTCACCTCTCGGGTAACACTTGCAACTACTTTTTTACCTACAAAGATCTGCTGGTTGTTCACTGATACCTGTTTATTATCAAACTGACTTCCCGGTGATATATATTCCTTTTAGTGATACGCTTTTTCTTACTTTTCTTTGTGATCTTGTGGTGGTTGAATTTTTGATTCGGCACTTAAGGAAACAAATCTAAGGAAAAAAAAAGATCGAAGCATAAAAGTCATAATCTTCCTTTTCTGGTGAATATCATTTTGCTAGCAACTTTTGTTATTGGAGATTTGTTCTGTTTTGTGTTGTTTTGTTTAGTTTAGTTTTGCTTAGTTTAGTTCTTATCTTCCTTAGTTTCATTTTATATTTTGTTGTTGCTTTTTGGTTAGAACTATCTAGTACAACTACATCTCGATTCATTCTCCCCTTCCTTGTGCTCCAATTTACAATTGCCCACCATCTTCTATTATCGTCCTTTTACATTCAAGATGGAATTAGAGAAACCTCCAGCTACATATAATCCGAACAAGCCTCCGGTAAGTTCATTAACTAGACTTCTTAATGAACTGGGTTCAAATATTACTCTGCCTATTCCTTCGAAATCAAATTCTCATGCTTCATTGGAACAAGTTTCTCAAGATACAAACCCCCTGGAGACTCATGATGGACAAGATAAACTTAGCTCAAATATGCAAGAGTCTCTTTCAAATTTAAAAATTGATAATGGAATAGTTGCTCCTAGTCATTTACATAATAGTCATCACCATTCTCTGGAACTACTGAGTTCACAGCAAGCAACAATCCTTGAGAATCCTGGCCAATCTCCTGAATCATTTGGAATTTCTCCTAGTACTCGAATTCCTTCGGAACGTTCTTCTACAGTCACTGCAACTTCCGCAGCTTCTGCTATTGGTGGTACCTCAGTGGTGAGTGGCTTTCAACTTCCTTCATCTCCTTCACATCCTATTCGAGCAGCAAGTGCAAATAGTGTATTTCAAAAAGATTCATATGGTTTAAAATCACCCAGGATTACCAAAAATAGCTCTGTTTCTCATTCATCATTTTATGGTCAAGAGAGTTTATCCACTTCAATTCCTTATGGTGCCCCCGGTGGTAGAAACACTTCAAACCTTTCTAGTTCTCATTCTAGTAATAATGGTTTAAGTAGTAGTGCTAATTCTAGTAATAACTTCTCGACTATTAGTCAGGCAAATTCTGATACTTCATATATCCCTAATCTCCCAAATGGTCAGCCAATTTCTTCAATTCATATTCAATCACCTCAAGTTAACTCATCAGCGATTGATTCTAGGTTTGTCATTTCAAAACAAAGAGTTGCACAAGCTCAGGCTCAGGCTCAAGCTCAAGCAAATGCTTCTTATGGTTCACAACGTTCAGGATCTCAATCTGGACTTTCATTCTTTTTTTCCAAGAATAAAGGTTCTCTATCTAAAAGAGATTCTTCTTCTACGGATTTGGGTTCATTTTATAACAACTCATATCAAGATAACAACTTAAATAACAATAGTATTAGCAGTTCCAATAACTCTAATAATATCGGAGGTGTAGTTACCGGTTCACCTTCATCAATATCTTCAACTGACTCTTTACATTCTGCTCAATTCAGCAACCCTTCTAGACATAATTCTATGGCTAATTTAAAGAGATTTTTCAAAAAAAATGCAGCAACTTCTCAGATGCAACCAGTTACCACTTCAAATCTTTCAAGTTCACTCAGATCAAACCAAGGAATTCCAATCAATTCAGGTACGAATTCTTCAACTCAAAGTTCATCTAATTTTCAATCCGGATCTTTTGGTCAAGGTTCACTTACTACTTCTTCATCGAATTTTTCATATTCACAATCTCCGGTTATTGGTGGTAATGCAGGATTTTCTGTTGGATCTTCCAATTTGAGTAGATCATCTTCACTTTTGCATAATAAACCTCCTCCAGAGAGAAGAAGTTCAGTTTCAACCCTTCTAAGCACTCAACCATTACCATTTTCGAAAAGATATTCCAAATTTGGTGAGAACTTGGGAGCTGGAGCTGGTGGTGCAGTGAAATTGGTGACAAGATTAAGTGATAAAAGAACTTTTGCAGTTAAAGAATTTCGTAGTAAATATCAAAATGAATCAAAAAGGGATTATGCTAAGAAGATTACAGGTGAATATTGTATTGGTTCAACATTGAAACATCCAAATATTATTGAAACAGTTGAAATTTGTTATGAAAATGAAAGAATTTTACAAGTTATGGAGTATTGTGATTTTGATTTATTTGCAATTGTTATGTCTAATAATATGTCTAGAGAAGAAATCAATTGTTGTTTTAAACAAGTTCTTTCAGGAATCAAATATCTTCATTCCATTGGTTTAGCTCATAGAGATTTGAAACTTGATAATTGTGTTATTGATGTAAGAGGGATTGTTAAAATTATAGATTTTGGATCGGCAGTTGTCTTTTCATATCCTTTTACCAAGACATTAATTGAATCTCAAGGAATTGTTGGATCAGACCCTTATTTGGCACCAGAAGTTTGTGTTTTTAATAAATATGATCCTAGACCAGTTGATGTTTGGTCTGCCGCAATCATTTATTGTTGTATGATGTTGAAAAAATTCCCTTGGAAAGTTCCTAAATTAAGTGATAATAGTTTTAAATTATTTGCATCAAGAAGTGAAATCATTCCTATAAGTGAAATTTTGAAGAGAACTCCTGATCAAATGACCAATGAACACTTTAAATTAGAAGATATTGATGAATCTGATACTATTGATAAAGCCAAACTGGATACTACTGATGTTCCAGAAATAGGATCTAAAACTCCAATTAAAACTTCACCTCCGGAAAAAATTGGATCCACTGGACTTTCTGCCAACTCTTCTGATTCAAATATTAATGGTAAAGCTCATACTTCAACAGAAACAGGTCCTGGTAGACTTCTTCTTGCATTACCAGAAGATTGTCGTCCATTAATTAGTAAGATGGTAGAGCTTGCTCCTGCTTGTCGTATAACCATTGAAGAATGTTTTAATGATGAATGGCTTAGTTCTATCAGTATGTGTACAGTTGAAGAAAGAATTGCTAATGATGGTAATTCCATTTATGAAGTTCTTTCTGGAGGTGATCATATTCATACTCAAGTTGATCAATCAAAGGCTCATATCGCAGCATTTGATAAGAATAAAAAGAAATAGTTATAATGTTTCTTCTACGGGGTATCCAAAATTTTATGTTATCTTATTTCATCAGTAAATATAAATTCGATTCAAAATGTATCATAACAAGTTTTTATTTTTTTTTTTTCATTTATTATTCACTTCTAAATCCACACTTCATAGTGTCATATTGTTTTTTGTTTATTAGTTTTGTCGTCACACATTTCCTTTTTTTTTTTTTTTTTTTTATTTTTTTTTGTTTTTTTTTTTTTTCGTCAAACTTTTCTTTTTTTTTTTTTTTTTTTTGTATTATAATAGAATATTTATTAATATACAATATTCAATATTCCAATTCCATTGTATGTAGAAAAAGAAAACAATTACATCCACATTGTACTTCGAATGTTATTCTCTTTCTCACATTGAGCACTACAGAAACTAAATCCCCTAAGAAGAACATTTCATTTATTTATATGTTCCATATGTATATACAAGAAGAGTGCAAAATGAAAAAATAGCTTTTAATCTATGGAATAACTTTAACTCCCACCACTTCAGCATTCAGAATCACTTGACGGCATATATTTTGTAAATCTAAGTCATTATGTCTTCCATCAGTTTTCTTGATCTTTGCAATCTCATAAACATGTTTCAAAGAGATAGTTCCAACTTGCTCTTTACCAGGATTTCCTGCTCCCTTTTCCGCACCAGCAGCTTGTAAAATCAACCAAGCAGTAGGAGGAGACTTCATTTCAAATGTAAATGATCTATCTGGTTTCACAGTTAGTAAACATGGAATTGGAGTACCAGGAGTTAAATTGGCAGTTCTGGCATTGAATTCTTTACAAAAATCTATCGCTTTGACACCTTTTGAACCTAATGCAGGTCCAACTGGAGGTGCTGGTGCTGCCTGTCCAGCTCCTACAATAAGTTTAACTAAAAGATTCTTATTTAAAGCTGACATGTTTTAAACTTCTTCAAATCAATGATGTCTAAACTTGAATAATTCATCAGTTCAATTCAAATTCGAACTTTTTTCAAAGAAACCAAATCAAAGTATCTGGTTATATGCAGGTGTTAATATCTTTCCTAATTTTTTGATTTTTTGGAGTCTTCTTCTAAATCTTTCCTGCAGACACCTCAACTATAGATGCTCAAGTTCCATTTGGGTTTGGCTGCGAATTACTTGTCATTGCAGGGCAATACATGAACTAGAACAACCATTAATTACCACACTTTTATCTTTCTTTTTTTTAGTCTTCCTTTAGATGAAACTTCTGCTTAGCCTACATGAAATTTTTAATTAATATTTAATGCAAAATTATTCATATACAAATGAAAAAAAAAATTAGTTAGAAAGGTCTATAAGATTTCTTCTCTGAATCTTGAACCTGAAGCATTGTTCTCCTCTCCAGCTCCAAATAGATTTGGTCTATGGACATCCGGTAAATTAGCATCGTCATCTGACGAGAGGAGAGGTTCATCCGATGATAGACCTTGGTCGTGATTTATATTATCACCATGCAGTTCTTCTGGTACCGGCAGGAAATGGAATTCTTCACCTCCTTCCTCACTTCCTAGATGACTCATGGGATATGGAGGAGGGATCAGAGTATTATTAGTAGCTGGTGTATCCAACCCTCCAGATTCAATCACTCCTCCGGCTCCAGATCCAGATCCAGATCCTCCAATTGAGTTATATCTAGAATGTCCTCCAATAGCGGTGCTTTGTCCACCTGAATTTGGTTCCAGCGGCTTGAAAATTGAATCTAAATTATTATTATTGGTAACTCCTCTGTAAACAAAGTCATCATCGTGATGAGATTCATGGTCATACCCAGTTCCTGTTTCCTTTTGATGTTCAAGATCATTGAATCCTGCAAGAGTTGCTTCTGATGAAACTCCCTTGTATCCAAATAATTTCTTGAATCCAAACCCTTCAGTTTTAGATTCGTCCACACTTGTTGTATCATTATGGAAATCTGGGGATTGATTAGGCAACGATCTGTTTCTCCGTTTTCTGAAGAATATAAACATCAATAAGATAACAGTAATTGCAATGGAACCTCCCACTCCTCCGACTACTCCACCGATAACTTTTGCATTTCTACTATCCGAAGTGGAAGTTTTGGACCCCACGACTGTTGGCACTGTAACCAAAGTGGTGATTGTAGTATCAGGGGATACACTCAAGGTAGAAACATAAGGAGTGAAAGAAGTAATAGATGAATGTGACGAAGAAGAAGATGATGATGACATTGTTGTAGTTGAGAAAGATGATGAAGTCGATGTGGTTGTTTCGGTAGAGCTTGAACTTGTGGAACTTGTGGAGCTTGTGGAGCTTGGAGTGGATGTCGAGCTTGGAAATGAAGATGAAGACGAAGAAGTGGATGTGGATGTGGATGTGGATGTCGAAGATTCACTGGTAGATGATGAAGAAGGAGTGAATGATGGTGAAGTAATAGAGCTTGAAATCAGTGATGAAGTGAATGAAGATGTCAGGGACAGAGATTCTGATGATGATGACGATCGAGTGGAGGATGACGATATTGTTGAGCTCGAGCTAAATATGAATGACAGACTAGATTGCGATGACGAGGATGGGATAGAAGAGGATGAAGAAGATGAAATTAATGACGATGATGGAGATGATGAAGTTGATGAGGACGACGATTCCGATTCTGAAGATGATGAAGATAAGCTCGAAGATGGGCTTGAGGATGAAGAGCTTGAGGAAAGAACACTTGTTGAAGTTGACGGAAATGACAGTGATGGAATAGATGAAGATATTGAACTTATGAATGAAGAAATTGAGGACACATCAACTGAGGAGCTGATATTGGTAGAGACTGGATCTGAAGTTGCAGAAGTACTCATTGTGGAAGTTGACGATGAAGTTGTAGTAGATTGAGCACCAGACGAAATTGAGCCAGTGAAAGTTTCAGAAGTTATTTCAAATGTTGAACTAGGAAAAGAAGTTGAACTAGAGGTAGATGTCGTCGTCAATGATGTTGAAGTTACATTAGGCAGAGCTCCCGAAATGTCAGCCCTTCGGAAGATTCTAATTATGGACATAGTGCAAATTTGAGAATAATCCGCAGGGGTATTTTTTCATGCAAAGGAGTTAATTACGGGGATAGACTTCCAAGAAGTTCGAAATTGCAGGAAAGGGTTTGCAAATGATAAACGAGTGACAATTTCATAAAAAAGGGAAAGCCAAATTTTTCAAGAGGATTGAAAGGATTTAATACATTTGATATTTGCAAAACTACAGGGGGTGGTTTAGAGAACGTCGTTGTGCTGCTTAGCTTCTCCTTCTTCCTTTTTTTTTTTTTTTTTTCATCATGCTTTACGGTTTCCTTGTGTCTACCCTCCCCTTCTGAAATCTAAATTTGTGCTGGAATTGTGAAGGAACTCATCCCACACCTGCGGCATACCATACCAGTTGCGACAGCAACCGATCACTACCATGAAAATCAACTCCTTGACAAAGGAATTCGAATAATGATTACAGTAGATAATGGATTAAAGAATACGATCACAATATCAAATTATATAATACTAATCGAAGGTACTAATAGATATTGATTCGAGATGTTACTTGGTACTAGTTCAAATAAAGAGCAGAGTGAGCCGAATTATTCGTTTCGATCTGATCTCATTCGAGACATATTTTCACTTCATATGCGTAAAACTTCAGGGCGACATTGGGCCCCAAGGCCCCAAAAATGTTTTTTTTTTTTTTTCTGCTGTCTCCCCTTAGCTATGTGTGTGTCCCTTTAAGAGAATCTGCCATGCAATCTTTGTGATTGCCTGTACCTCAAATTCAATTATCACCGCGGAATTTTTTTTTTTTTGCCCATTATTTTTTTATCTTCGCATAGAAATTCGAGCCATGCACCGATTTCTACTGAGCTTGAAGTTTTAAACGAGTCCTAAAGAGACATCAGATCTGTCGTTAAATTTGTTTATAATTACTGCTTTTTTACATTATGTTATTCAATTTATAGATATTTGAACTGAACACAAGACTATAATTATAATTTTTTGTCCAAGTTCAAACACATTTTTGCTTTTTCTTCCTCTGATTTCCCTATTTTTCTTTTGGGTAACAGTTTAGATTGTGAGCCGCTCACTGAAGTCATTCTGCTATTTTGCTGATAGAGAAGTGAAAATTTTTAAATTGTACCGTAGCATTTGATATTTCATAGCACACTTTCGATTTATAAGTACGTGATACACATCAGGTACTATGTAAAGTTCAATTCATGTTTATAACCGAAAGAAGTGTATGTATATCTGATTACCACATACTTTATTCAATCTCAATTGTACCTTCTTGAAAAAGTTATTTTTTATCCAAGAATTAGGTTCACATTCGCAACTGAGACAAATACCAGGAGCCTTCGTGTTAACTTTATTGGTAGTGAGGTAGTTTTTCTGTGAAAAATTCAAATGTTTTACTAATTCAATATAAACAATTGTTGATTTTAAAGTTGGTCACTAAATTCTTACTCAGTAACTCATATGCCAAACACTAATAACTGTGTCTCTATATATTTCACCTAACAATCTATTTTTAGATCTGGTTCAAACAATTGCCTTTTCTGGGTTGATTACGTGCAGAAGAGTTCCTAGATTACCATCTGAGGCACGTGATTTATAACCAACTCCACTAAACACTTTTTTGTAAGAAAGCTAATAGTTATCATTACATTTCATCGTAGTACATGTCATATCATGTCATTTCATTTCATTGATTATCTATTATTTATCATATGTACCAAGTTATTATGCAAAAACTAGTAGAAGCATAAAGAAAAGTATTGAAAATCAAGCTATAGGTTCTCGGGCTACCTCCACATAGGAAGTCTTTAACCATCGGTTTACTTTGCGCGATCATTCAACTTCTTCTTATCTTTCCACATTCCTCTGTCTACTATAAGAAGCAAAGTAGAAAGAAACTTTTAATTTAAGTTGGCCATCTACTTATTGACTTGTCGACCTCAAATCAGAACTGCCTGGAATCCTTTCCCTGCCAATACTCCCATCCAATCTCCCTGATCTGCTCTCCACGTGACATTATTCACTTCTAAACTAGATTCGTATCCTAAGATAGGCAAATCTATTATAGAACCATCAGAAGCAGAAGAAGAAGAAGAATTGGTGTTACTGGAAATTGAGGTACAGTCCCAAACTAGAGCTTGGCAATCATCTCCACCAGTTAACAAGAAATTAGAATTGGGATGCCATTTAATAGAATTAATTGCTGTTGAATTTAGTCCATCAAAGGATCCATCTAATTTTGCTAATGGAACGCCAGGCATTCTCATATCTATAATTATCACTTGATTTGAGTTCACTCCAATGGTAGCTAGATGATGTTGATCGATATTCGAAGTAGATAACTTTAGTAATGCATATGAATTATGATGATTATTGCTTGAAGCTCCAGAAGCTCCTGAATTGGATCCTCCAACTGGAGGTTCATGAATTATTGTAGAATGTTCCAATGATCTCAAATCAAATACTCTAATAGATCCATCGTTCCCAACTGAAGCAAAAATATTCACCGAATCGTGAATGAATTTGACATCGAAAACTTCCGAGTCGTGAGCAATAAGTTGTGTTTTCACTGTAGCGGAGTCAGTCTTGCTATTTAGTCCTGTAGATAATGAATGTGATCTATTAAGATCCCATATGGTACATGTGGTGTCAACGGACAGAGTTATTATTATAGAAGGGTCCGTTTTGTTCCAATCAAAAGAAGTTACGGGAGGGAATGTATTAATATTGTCTGATTTAGCACTAGAAGAGCCAGCAGCATTTGCATTATTTGCTAGAAGATGAGTTTGCCTTATGGAGTAATTATTATCGTCTTCCAGAAGATTATGATCAACTTGATAAAGTCGGAATACTTCCAGCGAAGCAGCTAATCGTTCAACATTTGAATTCATACCTCCTGACATGTTTGGATCCCATTGAAGGTTTGTTATAGGATAATCTGTAGCTATTTCTGCAACTTTGTAGAAATCAAATCCATCAATAGAGTTATCATTCACTGAAGAAGAACCTGGTGATCGCATTACTGAATCTCCTCCTTCTTCAACTTCAGTAGCTTCTTTACCATAACTAACTCCATGAACTATTTCAAGCTTATTGGAATAATCTTCCTTGTACGAGCTAAGAGCTATACAATCAGTTTCTGTACCTCCGGCATAAACCCAATCTGAACAATATAATGGCATCAGTGAAAGATAATAGGAGTATTTGCCTGAAAGTGAGGTAGAACTCTTGATGTCGGTATTGATATTATTATTATTATTATTATTATTATTATTCTGCTGATTATTTTGATTGATTCCATTTCCTATTGAGCCTCCAATGGTATTACTATTTCCACCTCCAACTTGGTGGAAAGATACTCCTCCAGTATTGTTATCATTAATCAATCCACTATTTGGAGAATAGTTTAGATTGCCTCCATATCGGTGCCCAACTGACCCCAGAGGACGGGATCCATAAGATAAGCCATAGCCTCCAGAACCATACGGCATCCCTGCAGATACAGAGCTTCGTTTTGCTCTCATGTTGTACCAATCCATGAGCACTTGAAGACTTTAAATAATAACTTGATTGAAAAGAAATGTTTAATTGTTTAATGTGTGTCAAAGAATGTGGGTGAGAAGTATTCTAAGTGTGCTTGGGTTGTTGCTTTCGGTTTAGGCGCGACCGCATTGTATCTACAATAGATGGTGTAGAACGGAAAATGGTTCTCTAAGTTCTACTTTGTCCGATACATTATCAATTATATTTATTGTATTATATATTAGTTAAATCTATTCTACTATTTCGTAAGCTATGTTCTCTTTTATTAATCGAGTTTCTTATTAACGAAATTTATTTTAAAGTCAACCCTCAAATCTATCAGACTCTTACTGTTCTTGATCAGCAACAACTTCTTCAACTGAAGGGCAAGTACACATTAAGTGAGTATCACCATATGTATCATCTAATCTAGTAACAGTGGGCCAACATTTTGAGCTCTTTAAGAATTCTAATGGATAAGCTGCTTGTTCTCTAGTATAACCTCTTGCTTCCCAATCAGCTTGACTGGTCGAAACAATATCCTCTAATGAATGAGGAGCATTTTTCAATGCTAATCCTAAAGGTTCTCCCTTAGCATGTGCATCGATTTCTTTTCTAATTGCTAATAAAGAATCAACGAATCTGTCTAATTCTTCTAAATTTTCGGATTCAGTTGGTTCAATCATTAAAGTACCAGCAACAGGGAATGACATTGTTGGGGCATGGAATCCATAATCTTGTAATCTTTTTGCAACATCTATAGCCTCAACTCCAACTTGTTTGAATTCCCTAAGATCTAAAATAAATTCATGAGCACAATGTTTTAAACCTTCGGTAGTTGAGTGTGGGTCAATGAATAAGATTTGATAATCATGCTTCAATCTATGTAACATATAGTTGGCATTTAAAATGGCAATGGAAGAAGCATAAGGTAATCCTTTTGCTCCCAACATCTTAATATAGGAATAAGATACGGGGATCACGGATGCTGAACCGTATGGAGCAGAATTTACTGACAGGATTGATTCTTTAGTTGAATGAGGAGTTTGAACAAAGTGATGCTTTGGTAAGAAAGGTTTCAAATGTTCTCTAACACATACTGGTGCTTGACCAGGTCCACCACCTCCATGAGACAAAGCAAAAGTTTTATGGATATTCAAATGACATAAATCTGCACCTAAATCTCCAGGAGATGTTAAACCAACTTGAGCATTCATATTAGCTCCATCTAAGTAAACTTGACCTCCGTTCTCATGAACAATATCGATTGCTTGTCTGACACCAGGTTCAAATAAACCATAAGTTGAAGGATAAGTTATCATAATACTACAAAGATTGGAAGCATGTTTCTCAGCTTTCAACTTTAAGTCTTCTAAATCAATAGAACCATTGGATAAACATTTCACTGGCACAACTTTTAATCCACACATAGCAGCAGAGGCTGGATTGGTACCATGTGCACTAACTGGAATGAGACAAATGTTTCTTTGATCATGTTGACCTCTAGAAGCATGATATTGTCTGATTATCGATAATCCAGTATACTCACCTTGAGCTCCAGAATTTGGCATACTTGTAGTTGCATCAAATCCAGTAATGTCATTTAAATCTTTTTCAAATTCATCAACAAGTTCCTTATAACCTTGAGCTTGGTTTAAAGGAGCAAATGGATGGATCAGATTGAAACCTGGAATTGATAAAGTGGACATTTCCACAGTCGCGTTTAACTTCATAGTACATGAACCCAATGGAATCATAGAATTGGCAAGTGACAAATCTTTACTTTGTAACAAATGTAAGTAACGTAACATTGCGGTTTCTGAATGATGAGAGTTGAAAACTTGATGTTCTAAAATTTTATCAGTTCTAAGTAATTCAGTTGGTAATTGAGGTAATTCAGAAATATTTTCTGAATTGAATGAATCATTTCCAGTGAATAATTTCACTAATGAGTTCAATTCTTCTTTAGTGACAGTTTCATCCAATGTTAATGAAATGGTGTCATCACTAACTTTAAATAAATTGATGTTGTAGTCCTTTACTGCAATAGATAAGAGTTCATCTGCTTCAATTCCACAGGCTAACTTAACAGTAATGGTATCAAACCACTTATCATTAAGAATCTCATTATTTGAATTTTGTTGGATTTCATTTGCCAATATTGTAGTGAAACCGTAGGTTCTTCTAGCGATATTTTTCAAACCTTCAGGTCCATGGTAAACAGCATAACTGGCGGACATATTAGCTAACAAAGCTTGAGCAGTACAAATATTAGAAGTTGCCTTTTCTCTTTTGATATGTTGTTCTCTGGTTTGCAATGCCAATCTTAAAGCAGGTTTACCTAATCTATCTTTTGATAATCCGATAATTCTTCCAGGAATCTTTCTGGAGTATTTAAGGCTGGTTGAAAAGAATGCAGCATGAGGACCTCCATAACCAAATGGAACTCCAAATCTTTGAGAAGTACCCAATGCAATATCAGCACCGTATTCAGAAGGTGGCTTAATTAATGTCAAGGCAAGTAAATCGGTGGCCATTGCAAATAAACCTTTGTTGGCATGGACGATTTCTCCAACTTTCAGGTAATCAACTATTGAACCATCAGTACCAGGATATTGAACTAAAGCACCACAAATTTCAGTTGCAATAGATTCTAATTGTTTAACTCCTTCAGGAGTGGAAAGTGGTAATTCAACAATCTCAACAGAAATATTGAATGCTCTTGATTTGATAACGTCAATAGTTTGAGGATGAAGATTTGAATCCACAATATATTTGGATTTTTTTCCCTTTAAATTGTGGAATGACATTGACATAGCTTCACCAGCGGCGGTACCTTCATCTAAAAGAGAAGCATTTGCCATTGGTAAACCAGTTAAAGAAGTTATCATAGTTTGATAATTTAAGAGAGATTCCAATCTTCCTTGAGAAATTTCTGGTTGGTAAGGAGTGTAAGAAGTATACCATTCTGGAGATTCAAGTAAATTCCTTTGAATTACTGCAGGGACCTTAGTTCCAGCGTAACCTTTCCCAATAAAGGATCTAACAATTTTATTTTTACCAGCAAGTTCGTGAAGATGTTCAATCATTTCTGATTCAGAGAATCCATTTGCTGGTTCAATTTGTAAAGGTCTCTTTATAAGAACATTTTCAGGAATTGATTTTGCAAGAAATTCATCCATATCGTTATATCCAAGAGTTGAAAGCATTTTTTTAACATTATCAGGAGTTGGACCAAGATGACGTCTTGCAAAAGTATCCAAACTATTTAAAGATACTTTTTCATATGATTGATCATAAACTTGTTGATAATTCTTAGAAGAAGTATCGGCCTTGGTAGCTAAGAAACGAGCAGAATAGCTGTTGTTAACACATGAAGAAGTGATGAACTGTGGTACAACTTTAATAGCGTTTGAAGTTCTGATAGATCTAGCGATCAATACTGATCTACCTATGGATCTTACCGAGTTAGCAGTTCTGGAAGAGATCATGATGGTTTTTCTTTTTTACAATGATTTACCTCAAGTCAGAGTAGTTTTCCGCAAAAAAAATAGAGAGATTTTATCAATTTGTCTCTTCTGTTAATCACAAGAACTGGCTCTCGTAGACTTGTTTTGTTGGTGTTGGCCCGTCTTAGTTCTTATCAAAATGTGATAAGTGAAACGAAGGATAGAGAGTAAATAGAACTTGCTATATACACCACACAAGTAATAAAAATCAACTTCTTTAAATCTGAAATCAAAGCTAAAGACTAACAGTTTGTGATTAAATCCTACCCGCCTTCAGAAGAGTTACTACAAAACAAAACCCGGGCACGGTTTGGCGTATATATATATCTTTACCCTTGGTGGTACGTGGATTCAGAGTCAAGGAGATGGGGGTTGACTCGGATTGACTCGGTTCTACGGCGCATCCTAATTTATTTTCACTAACCTGGAGGTCTCTACTGGAGTCAGCTAATATATATATATATAGGTGTATGATATCAATAGAATAACCGTTTTAATACAATTGTAGGCTCCAAGTGTTTGGTGCATTGAATTATCGTTTATCAAATGGTTCACATGGGGTTGTTCGACTCTTCAACTTAGTCTAGAGATAAACCTTTTCCGCTGGGAACAGGTGATTCGCGCATGTGATCGAACAACACATTTGAATCTGACGGTTGTATCTTAGATGTCCTTCATACAAGCGAGATCAGACTGGAAAATAAATGTTGCAGCCAGAGGAGGTGGAACTTACAAGAGTTACTTTACAGACCGTGTTTTTTAGGATGGTCAAAGATATGGATTATCAAACTAAGTTGTCGAGCTTCTTGATGCTTGCGTTGTTACTGTACCGTAGGAATTGAGCATAGAGTCTCCTTGTGGAAGGTACTAGTGTTTTGAATGATTATCATTGCCATCCTTCAGATGTCATCGAGAAGACAATGCATCCGAGACCAGAAAACTCCCTTCTATAATTGGTTATAGGTATTTCTTGTACATGTTATACAAACTCGACTTGTACTAAGTATCTGACATTAATTGTATTTGCGTTCGAATCCGGGTTCAAATCTGTAAATATCAAATAGTCATCTAGATTATCGATACATACAATCTCTGTTCGTTCCAGATCATGAACCATCAGCACTCTCCATAGTTGCAAGAACTGAGACTTCATGACATTGAATTCCATTTGAAAGCAACCATCTGCTTCCTTGCTCACATTCATACTTGAAAACGAGAGAAATCTCTCTACTCGGAACAATAATAATAATAAATTCAAGAGGCTAGCTTGGAAGTACTCTGGCTGGCAATAGCTTAGCTCCTGGATCACTTCCTTTTAATATGTCACAACTGAGTCTGCAAAAAAATATAAAATGAGATCTTTCGTCATTTATTCTCACCATACTAACCTTATATCATCTACTTTCTCTTCCATCTCCTCCATTTCCTGATCCAATTCCACTTAAACATCCGCATATGTAAGGATTACATCCACCAGAATCACTACCTCGTCTTCCTCCTTCATTAGGAGAACCAATGCAACATCCAGTACCCCAAAACTGCTCTTCTTCTTCAGAAATTGGCATATCTAGAGGAATCACAAACAAACTCCGGTAGAAATTCATTTGATACCGGTCATCTTTCCAAGGATGACGGTTTTCTGACCCGGTTTCTGGATAATTCTTGTTCAAAGTTTCATTATTTTTAACGGATTTTGGTCCGGGCCAGGTTATATGATTATGACTTGATATATGAGTCATTCCAGTCTCATCGTCCCAATTAAACAAATAACTCCTTGCAAATGCTTTGATATTTTCATTATCAGTCTTCTTCTTAAATAGCGTTTTCTTAGATAATCTAGCTCGAAGCTGGCAACAGTACCAGCAGAAACAAATTGAGTACTCTTCTTTGTATAAAGACTTGTAAAGTTTTGCCGTTCTTTCGAAATTCTGAGAAAGCCACGCTTGTTCAATCTTATCATTGTGATCAATCACTGCTTTATTATTACCTTCTAAGCAGCTCTTGATATAGTAATAGTTAGACAATTGATGGGTATGCCACATTAAATCAATATCCAAGGTTGGAATTAGTATTTTATCAATCTTTTCTTTCATCAATAACGAGAAGAATCTTTTATACCTAATGACAGATTCTTGAAAAGATAAATCAAGTAATGTTTGGTGAAGCCAATCTATTTTATTGATTTTATCAATGAACCTTTGCTGTCTTAGTACGCAGCCAACCAAATCTTCGGATATTTCAACTGTATCTCCCATCCCTATTGTATTATGAATAAGATTCATCTGAGAATAGTTCCTTAAGATAGTCTTGATTTGATTGCCATACTTTTTATCATTTTCAAAAAACTTAATTAGTTCATTAATTGAATCAACTTGGGGCCATTCAGTGGTTGAAAGGATCGACTTTATGCAGTCACTTATCGTTTTCACTTCTTCACCTTTAAAATACTTTGGATGTAAAACTGAAGAGAAATATCGATGAATATTTGGTAACACATACCTTGGATTCCTAATATCTGCATTTAATTGTAATATTCGTAGTATATCATGGTTAATGTGGTCCACATATATTCTTCTAGAACATGTACAATAGATTTTTTCGTCAGATGTAAATCCTTTTTCCTCAAATCCATTACAATCGATATCAGTATAACCAGTGTCACATAGTTTAATCTTACATTCAGGACAAAACACTTCAAGATTTGTCTTAAGAATTTCTTCAACATTTACATTTATTGACATTGGTTCACCATAAGATTCCATTAGAAACTGAAATTCTTGAATTGATGAAGTTGTTGGAATATAATCAAAGGTATATTTATCAATTGATTCAACCACTCGTTTAAGTGGGAAAGGGTAATAGCCAAAATCAAGTATAGAATTTCTGGCACAATTGTCATGAAATGACTTTGGATTCAATAAAAATGCATGCCATACCATTAATATATCTAATGGAAGAGAAATTCTTTCCAATATACAAGTGTATCTAACATTATCTTCAAACTCATATACTTTTAAATTGTGACCATAATCTTTCTTTCTCAGTGCCTTATAAGCACTTAAGAATAATATGAACCTTCTCACTGAATTGGTAACATAAACTTGCCATTGTTTATCTCTATCAATTGCTGCTGGTATAAATCTAGTAACATCAGTATACAATTTCCCAAATGCTCTAAGAAGTACCAAATGAGCTATGCCTTCTGTAACTGTTGGAGTTGGAACATGTCCCAAAGTTTTGTGTAAATATACGAAACTCGCATAATCATTTGAGTCTGCCAGATGCAAATGACGGATGAACAGGTAACGTGATTGCTTCTCCATGTAATTTAATAACGTAATATAGTGGTTTCCAAGTTAATGTACAAAGTACTTCTCCATAGAAGAAGTCCAAAAAATTATTTTGTTTAATTAGTTAATGGGATAAATATTATCTTACCTCCTTTTAGGGTAAGGGATCTCTCAGTAAATTTTGTATCAACTGTAGTTGGATTCAATCAGAAAGATAAATGACAGTAGGATCGCACTTACTTGATCATTTCCAAATTCCTTGTGGTGAATGGGTCTACTAACTTCAAATACGAACGGTAGGTAAACATATTTATATATAAATTTATACATATCCATATATGTTGGTACGAGTGCATGGATCGTCTACTACCGTTGGACCCTCTCATCCCCCCTCCTTGTCGTATTTTGGCTTGAAGTGGAGCTCTAAGTTACGAACTGAGCTGATCAACTGCATCGCACCAACCAGCTAATAAAGGGTTCCACTTACACGAGCTCGTAAAATTAGCGAAAACGTGGGTGTGATTAGACGGGTCCCCAACCTTCGATGCAATCTCTCTACAACATCTAGCGAAATAGAATATGGAGTTACGTTGTTACTACAATTCCAACACGAGTATTGGCAAAAAGATGAAAATGGTGTGTGAGGTCTGATACTGAAAGTATGTAGAACGACAAACTGTTTGATATTTGAGAAAAAAAATGTCCCAATTAGCTATTCTAATTAGCTATTCTAATTAGCAATTCCAATTAGCTATTCCAATTAGCTATCCCAATTAGCTATCCCCAAATTATAGAATCGGTATCCAGAATGTGTCATTCACATGATCAAAACCAGAACTGAAACAATGTTGCAATTTATTCGGAATGCCAGTTACCCAATTGGATAGTAAGAGAGATGTGTACTCTCAATCAGTTTTGGAAACTGTTCCTCGAAACCTAAGAACAAACTGTTTATATGTCTGCTACATTCCTAACAACCCTAGGTAACTTATTCGTAAACTTACAAGAATCCTTTTCTTCTCTTTTTTTTTTTTTTTATATATATTTTATTCATACATTAGCTTAGTAACAACTATATACTAGCAAGATTATTTCTTAGCAGCCTTTTGAGCAGCCTTGGTAACCTTACCAACCTTGTCAGACTTGTCAACAGACTTGATGACACCAACAGCAACAGTTTGTCTCATATCTCTAA
>JAKTYG010000027.1:0-75379 GCA_030564725.1 Chernovozyma sophiae-reginae
ACTCTTCTTCTTCCTTTTCTTCTTCTGCTTGTTCCTCATCGCCTTTCTTCTCTTCCACTAGAACATCTCTATGACCAGCATTGCTCTTAAAATTCATTAGATCGTGAACTTTTTGTTGAATCTTATTTGTCGGAACGTCAACAATTTTCTTTTGCTCCAGTGAATTTCGTGGAATGATGTTATTCTGACTGTTGAACAATGATGTCAATTCTTCTCTTAATACGTCAATGACTGTATCTTCATTGTGTATCAAGATTGTTCTTTTGTCAGGGGTAACATTGATATCTAGAAAAGAACCATCTATTATCAAGTTAAAAATCACCACAGGAAACTGAACGTTGTTGAATGTCTTATATACTTCGTTAATACATTTAGCAAATTTCTTTAGTTCAACTGGCCTATTATTGATATAGAAATATTGTCTATCACTTGAAGATCTACCAAGACCAAACGAACAATTGGAAATATATCCCTTAAATTGAACTTTCATGGGATTGGATAACGGTAAGTCTCCTGTATTTAACTTGAATTTAACTTGTAAGTCCCCGGTTTGAATATCAATAGGGATAAGACCAATCGAACCATTTGAACCAAATATGCTTACCATATTCCTTAAAATTGTATTTTTATTTGTACCTTGAGTCCCCAACATTAAGTTCCTTTTACCCCTGCCATTGATATTATACACAGTAAATCTTATTTTCGGATATATAATGCAATAAGTGGTTAAACTATTCATAACTTTAATGAATTCACGTTTCTGATTCTTGATCAAATCCTTTCTTCTCACTGGGAGGTTACCAAATATATCTCCTATGGTAACAGTAGTTCCCTTTTTCCCTGATACAGTAGAGGTATTGGTTAATCTCCCCATTCTATCAAACTCTAATTTGGTTGCTTTGGGATATTTGTCTTGAGTACAAGTTTGAATTCTCAATTCCGCTATGGAGCACAATGAACTAAGTGCTTCTCCACGAAAACCGAGAGTAGAAGTGTTTACAATGTCTTCAAATGTTGAAAGTTTGGAAGTGGAATGCTTTAAACAAACATTTTCAAAGTCTTCCTCATCAATACCATCTCCGTTGTCAGTAATTTCTATAAATTCTACACCATTATTAGTGAATGTTATTTCTATTTGAGTAGAATATGCATCAATGGAGTTATCTAGGATTTCTTTAGTTACTGATACAAGATCAGTTATTACTTGTCCAGAAGTAATTCTATGTACATCTGAGATGTCAATGTTGTGAATAGTCATTTCCAAAGAGGGTAGCACCTGGTATTCCTTAACTTTGAACTTCCGAACGACAAAATGTGTATTATAATAGTTGTATGCTTCCTTAAAATTCGGAGTAGTTTCTCTGATCACCTGTAGATTTTCCATGTATAGAAGGCGCGAGGAAAGGGAAATACAAACAAAACAAAAAATCAAAATCGATCAAACTTCACGCGCCAGCAAAGATCTTTGATCTTATCAAACTTCAATCTCAAGGTCTCTCCATCTACTCGTCTTCACCAAATCTTTCGTTGTGATCTAACTGCTTCGTTGAAATCTAAATTCATTTTCCATGAATATTTCTTAAAACAGTATTATCCATGAATGAAGTTGACTTTGCTGAATATTGTTCTATCATTAAAGGAACTTTTAATCGTGTGGATAAATCAGATTCTATATCACAGTGAAGTGTATGATTTAAGTGTCTTCTCTAAACGACTCTCATTTGATGTTCTTGTTTATATTTCAAGAAATCCCGCGTTGAATGAATATATAGACAAAACTGTACTAGAGTTCCTTAGCATATTACTCTTTGGTACAGGGCTTGTAGAGGATAATCACAATGAAACGGTTCGTTCTAACAACTCTAAAGCTGCTGGTGGCAAAGTGAATTATCTTTCTGTTTTGATTTATAATATCAAGACAAATAAAGATAAGGCAAGATATTCCATGAAGTTTAATCACTTTGTAAATCTTAAACCAGCATTGAATGTTTCCAATATCAACGAGCTATTAAAGAATAAAGATAATGATAGAAAAGTTCTATCTATCCCAGGACTTTCATGGCAAGAGATGTATTCACAATTTCAGTCGATGATATTTCAACAATTGAAAGAATTAGAATCGAGAAAATTAAGAAAGAGTGATAATCCAGATTATGATGATAACTTCTTTAAGATCTTCATAGACCTTGATAACTCAATTCCATTAACCACAAACTCTAATTGGATTGAAGTATTACCAAAAAGTGGCTTCAAAATAGAACCAAAAGTTAAATTTGTGCCAATAGCAGAAATCGATTGTGGACCTTTATGTTTCGGACTACAGAATGAGTACGTAATTGATAAATGAGATACCTATTTGACTCGAATAGAGATATTACTTTGATTTACAAGCAAAAAAAAAAAACATTATAATTCCATCTGTTTGTTCATTTTCTTCCGTAGTAAGTTAATCTTGTTCTTTGGTCTTCTTCTCTATATACAAATTAATATCATCTGGAATCCAATGCAAATATATTTTTCAAATTCTCATACATGAAATAACTGATGGAAACAGCAGGTGCTACTTTTGCAAGATTTGGTACCAATCCTTTGAAAAGTCCAGGATAACCTTCCCTAGCAATGGTTTGCTTCAACACATCATTAAATCCATCATATGTATAAGGATGTGCGTATGTACCTTGAGCTTGCAATCTTGTTCTCAATAAATTCACAGGATATACCATTGTTGCACCAAAAGTTCCAGACAAGGCACCTAACGATAACACCATCCAATTTGGTAATCTAATTTCTTCAATAGGAGTATTAGAAAGTTTTGATTCCCGTTTGATTAACCAATTTTTAATTGTGGTGAAAGTTCCTAAATCAAGGGCAGCGTATGGAAATATTCCACTTATTCCAACAGTTAACCCTCTATAAAATATTTTGGGACCTCCTTCTTTAAACATTTGAGTAGCAGTTTGAATTAACAATGCATTACCTTTTACTTTAGAGTCCAAGTTTGAACATTGTAATCTAAATTTTAGAGTATCAATTGGATAAACTACAAATTGTCCACAAATACCTCCAATACCTCCTGCTAAATAAGTTGATACTTTTGATAATTTTGAATTATCATCAACTCCTTCAATTTTTGCAAAAAATCTTTTGGCGGCTTCAAATGAACCAAATTTCATGGCAGATTCTGGGAAAACTTTCAAGACATTTAAACCATTTCCAACGTAGAATGCCTTGAAACCTCCCTGTTTCCATAAAGTCCTTGCTGCTTGAATAATTGGAGAACGAATAGTTTTAGGATGATCTGCTGCTTGTTTAGCTGCAGCAAATTCGGCAGCAGCTACTTTTCTTCTTGCTTCTTCTATGATTTGATGGGAAGCACCATTTGCAATATGTTCAGCAATTTCTCGTTTGGAATGTAATACAATCGAAGATAAATCAGTTCTTGCGATTAAAAAGACTTTAATTCTATCAAATGGAGCAGTACAAGTTCTTGAAACAACTCCTGACAATCCACCGGCAAGAAAATATCCAAATCCATTTAAAAACGAGTTAATAAGTGTAACTTCACCATCGGATGATAAATCTAATTCTTCGACTATATAGTTAAATGCAGTTTTAATTCTAGAACCATGTAACCTAGGCATTAAAATCAAGAATTCTCTAAACTCATCATAAGTAATATATCCATCATTTTTAGAATCGATGGTATTAAATATGGTATCTATATTATCCTTTGTGGGACTTAAATGAAGAGTCTTTTTAAGGTACACAACGAAATCGTTTTTATTCAATTTTCCATCATGATCTTTATCGATCTTGTTAAAGCCCTTTAAGATTTGATCATCCGTAGTTGTAATGTATAATTTGAAATCATTGAAATCAATGATATGATCATGGTTTGTATCAAATGAATCAAACACTCGATTTATCAATTCTGGTTTATTTGAAATTGGATGATTTAATTCCCTTAATGCCTTTTTAAAATCTTGTATGGTAATCTCTCCTGTATGTTTAATATCAAGTTTATTGAATAGCTCTGAGTAATCATTTATTATTGGCAATTGTAGCTGATTATCATCCACACTGGATGAAGATGAAGATGAAGATGCTGATGCTGATGAAGAGGACAGAGGGGGAGTTCCTACTAGTGCTCCAGACATGATTTCTATTGTTTATATTTATGAAGATGGTCTTAAATGATAGTATAAGTGAATTGTGGGAAAGTGAATAATTAGTGTATTGATACGAGTGACTTTGGCTATTGGATTGGCGAAGATTCTGTAACTTTATGATGATTTTACGTTAAAGATTTTTTCTTCCTAACGAAGTTGGTGATTTTGTCTATACAGGAGAAAGGGCTGTAATTGGGGTATAAGTAAGAGAGGGCCAATGAAAAAAGAGGTTAAGTTTTAAGGGACGTGAATACATCACAATTGAGTATTCAAAGGATGTTTGCTACGTTGCTGACAAACGTACAAAGAAAGAGGTATCGGAAATTCCAAAGAAACCATTGATGGTGATATGGTGATGCGCTGGCATGGTGTCATGGTGTTACAGTTATGGAGTCAATTGTGAGAAGATTCAAACTGAATGGTCTAAGCGAGGGCTCGAAATTGTAATGGGACCCAATGTGGATGGGAGAGCGAAAACGTAGCCAGTAGTTGGTCCAAAAGTTGGTTCTGAAATTGGACCGAAAGCTGTAATGTTGTCCAAACTTTTGCGAGAATTGTATGGTATAAGCTCTAACAACCCCATTAGATATGAGCTATGAAAACAAAAATTAAATAAAATATATAGTTGGCACATCTATTGTGGTCTGTATAATCATCTGTCTCGTGAGACGTGTAAGACAACTTTGAGTCTTTCTCAATATTTTTTCAGATTTGACCTCAAGGCTACCAAAATGTTTCTTCGCACTAACTATCTTGAGGAAGTGTACGAAGGACAGTTTGGAATGCCAATCCACTGGAAGCGACAGATCACTACATTTAATATAACAGCAGTTGGATCTACAAAATGTAATGACAACATGAACAAATAAGGTTATTCTGCAAAGCAAGATATAAACCAACTATCTACAAATCAAAAAAACAATTACGTATTTGTTCCAGCTACCAGTTTGTTAAAGTAAGCCACATTGATATATCATCATTGGAAGAAAGTTTCTCAGTGATACTTTGGTGCTCTATCTGACAGAACTTGCTCAACCATGCGCATTTAAATGATTTCACGTGACAAAAAGTCTTAGGATGAGGCTAAAGATACTCATGCATCAACTAATGTCGTTGTTAGACCTTTATTTACTTTCACGATCCCCAGAAATATGTCCACAGCTCAAGAAGATTTAGAAGAGTATCAAGCCCTTACTTCTACACTACTGGCATTTTATAATTATGGTAAATGGGCGTACCAAGAACTTGTGTCTCCAAGAAGAGTGAAGTTGTCTTCATTAGATGAACTGGATTTGCTGCTAGTGTCATGGTATCCAAAGTATATTGAAGATCTTGAACAATGTGTAAGGATAAATCAAGAATTTACCCAAAACTTAGCATTATCAATTGCATCCGATTGGGGTGTTGTTACTGATCCTAGTCAATGGACAAAATGTAATTCTGAAGACTTTGATAAAGTAAGACTCATATTACTTCAACTTACTAGAGAATGGAGTACCGATGGAGAAACTGAACGATCAGAAACTTTTGAAAAAATTTTACTGGAAGTGAATGAAAAGTATCCACATGTTGAATCAAGACAAAATATCAAAATCTTAATACCAGGGTGTGGTACTGGAAGGTTGGTATTTGAATTCGTACGAAATGGTATTTGGTGCCAAGGGAATGAATTTAGTTATCATATGCTATTGGCATCCAATTTTGTATTAAACCATTCATTTGTAGCCAATAATTACTCTATCTTTCCATATATTCATAAGTTTTCAAATATTACCAAAAGAATAAATCAAATAAGACCCATTACAGTTCCAGATATCAATCCTAATGAAATTAATGAATTAGAATCCAAAAATCCAAAAATTCCTTATGCTTCATTAATGTCTATGGTTGCAGGTTCGTTTACTGAGTTGTATGGATCAACCATCGAATCAAATGATAATAGTGAAGAAGTGAAAGAATTCCAAAATCTGAATACTGCAAACTTTGACGTATTGGTTAGCTGCTACTTTCTTGACACTGCTTCAAATATAATTAAATATATCAAGACCATTCACAATACTCTCAAAAAGGATGGCATATGGATCAATTTTGGACCTTTATTATGGCATTTTGAAGACGATAATAATATGTCACATACAACGAAGATAACCTCGGACGGCACAGCGATACAAGTTCCTACCGCTTTGAAAGGACTAGAATTATCCAGAGATGATTTAATTGAACTAGTTAAGAAAATGGGATTTGTGATTGAAAAGTATCAAAGTGATATAACAACCTCATATTGTACTGATCCAAGACTGTTGGGAGGCTACCAATATAAATGCGAATATTGGGTGGCGAGAAAGATTTGAATGTCAAGTATGTTAACTGGTTTCAGGTGCAAACACCAAAGCTGTTGTATTGTGGTAAAGGACATTTCTTGAGTCTTCCAGCATGAATGGGTATTAGACTTGCTGGTTGCAACTCTTCATGAATTTGGGGGGCGCGCGAGACGCTAGAAAATCTTAATCCTAGGGAACATTTGAGGGAGTGCGTGGGGAGTACCCTCTCACGAAGAGTTGATCCTCATCTTGAGGGGCCCAAGCATCTCTTTTCTCACGAAAATTCTTGTCTCGCAATAGCACTTTGTACTACTGATCTAATAGAGTGCCTCGCCAAGCCATCCCTTAATTTGATCAATGATCATAACTTTGGTTCCAATGGTACCTTGGACAAAGTAGAGAATCTCATATTTTTCCCCTGTCACTATCATCAGTATATCCCATCCAAAGATTTACGTACTGCCAATAAAATATTATTTTCAGTGTGAGCCATCGGTTAAAAGTGAGCTCCTAATCATTCCATATTAGCCGCTTAGTCGTGGTTCAACCAAATAGTGACCTTTTGAAGGATAAGAAGGCAAACCAAAAACTCAGCTTGTCTTATCAAATTAACATATCGTTAGTTCTGTTGGTGAATTAATAGAGTGAGGTTCATAGTAATCTATTGTGTTAGATATATTTCACCAACATTTATTATTTGCTGTGAGTAGTAAACATCTTAGAATCACTTTTTATTGATCCCTTTTTTTGATAATTTGATAATTTAATAATGAGTTTCCCTAATCCAGCTACACCAGTCAAATTGGTCCTATTAGGAGAAGCAGCAGTTGGTAAGTCTTCTTTAGTATTAAGATTTGTTAGTAATGACTTTCAGGAAAATAAAGAGCCCACCATTGGTGCAGCCTTCTTAACTCAAAAATGCACTATTGGAGATAGAACAATTAAATATGAAATATGGGACACTGCAGGTCAAGAGAGATTTGCATCATTGGCTCCGATGTATTACAGAAATGCACAAGCTGCTTTAGTTGTATATGATATCACAAAGCCAGCATCATTTATTAAAGCAAGACATTGGGTCAAGGAATTACATGAGCAAGCATCAAAGGATATAACAATAGCTCTTGTTGGAAATAAGTATGATTTGGTAGAAGGAGAAGAAGGTAATGAAGATGAGGATTCTCTAAGGAAAGTTAGTGTTGAAGAAGGTAAGCTGCTTGCAGAAGAAGAAGGTTTATTGTTTTTTGAAACAAGTGCTAAGACATCATATAACGTTAATGATGTATTTATTGGAATAGGCAGTAAGATCCCCACCGTGCAAGCAGCTGTTGAACAAGGAGGATCAGGAAATAATAATGAAGGTAGAGTTGATTTAAGTGGTGGCATATCGCAAGGATCGAGAGGAGATTTATGCGGATGTTAATGGTGAAGTGACACCAATAACAAGAGAAGAAGGAGAAGAAGAAGAAGAAGAAGAGGTATAAAATCGAACTGATATTAATTATTGTGGCAGTAATTTTAAGGATAAGAAGTTAATGCATGCATGTTTCACTTCTTTAATACTTTGATGATGGTTTAGAGAATCGATAAAAATATTTTTTTATCCAACTATCATTGACGGAGGTACATTAGAGTCTAATTTTTTTTTTGTTGAACCATCGGAGCGAACTACTTCTGGTGGTTTATATATTCATTTTTCGATTTATTCACAAGATCATAATATTGCAATTTGGAATCTAGTATTGTAGTTATTGGAATTTTAGGTCTAAATATTGTAGACATGGATAATGTGGGTCCTGATATGTAGTGGTTTACCCGTAGAGGAAGAGTTTTGAATCTCCAACTCATGACAATTGGGCTGGGTTTAGTTTGCAATGTCGCGTGCTCAACTTCAATTCTCTGAGAACGTTTTCTGAGATCGAAATTGAATTTGAATCTTCGAGACAAAGCTACAATTGACATCTTTACAAGACCAATTTATCACCGTTTCGATGAAATTAAGAGTTGCATATATACCAGAACACTTTTCCACTCCCTTATTCTTTGCTCAGAAGCAGAATTTTTTCCAAAATAAAGGATTACAAATTGAATTTGTCAAGGTTCTTGAAGGTACTGGTAGACTCGTTAAACTTTTAAATGAGAATGAAGTTGACATAGCAATTGGATTAACAGAAGGATTTGTTGCTGATATTGCCAAAGGTAACGAATCTTATAAATTAGTTGACACTTATGTTAAGTCTCCCTTATGTTGGGCTGTTAGTACTGGATATAACAGAAATGATATAAATGGAGTTGAAGATTTGAGCGGCAAGAAGATTTCTGTTTCTAGAATTGGGTCCGGTTCATATATTATGAGTTTTGTATTGGGCCACAAGCTTCAATTTAAGGAACCCTATTATTCTGGATTCCCAATAAGATCCAATTTCAAGAACTTAAGAGATTCAGTGAATTTAATTGGTGATGACAAAGAAACTTTTGGGGATGCATTTATGTGGGAACATTTCACAACCAAGAAATACTACGATAATAAAGAGATTAAGAGAATTGGAGAAATCTACACTCCATGGCCATCTTGGGTTGTTACTGTTAGATCAGAATTGGTTGAGAATAATTATCAAGAAGTCAAGCTGTTCCTATCGGCAGTTAATGAAGGAATTGAATACTTTGAACAAAACCCTAAGGAAGCGGTGGAATATATAAACACAAATTTGGATTACTCCAAGGAAGATGCCGAAGAATGGTTGAAGACTGTCACTTTTAACAACAAGATTGGAATTTCTCCTATTGATTGGGAAAGTGTGGTCAGTAAAACGGCGCAAACTTTGAAGATTGCAGGAGTTCTTGAAGATGATGACTCGATTCTTGAGAAAAGATTAGAAAAAGGTGTAATCAAGCAATTGTGAGAGATAGAAGATCAATTGATGGAAAATGAATAGTATGTCAACTCAAGGTATGGCACTTTAGGATATGATCTGGGGATATAATCTGGAGATGATCTGGAGATATGTAGACTCACCAGTTATGTCCAGGATTTTATGTACTTTTAAGATACGATTTCATTTTATTCTATTTTTTTTTTACTTTGCCCCATCATTCATGGGGAAGAGTCCTTCTGTATTGATGGCTCTATTCATCAAACGTAATCAAATATAAAGTTTCGAGGAACCGTTGGATCTGTCACAATGATATCTGATTGTCGCGCGAAATCGCCCATTTCGGAACAACTGATATCGCTAAACAACGATAAATCTGCCCCACTAAAGGATCTTGCTTTGAGGATTCAAACATGCAACGCTAAACAGCCGTACATATATTTAGCCCTTTTTTCTCTCGAAATTGTTACCACGTTCTTTTAGAAAACTCCCACCAAGATGACGCTGCTAGGCTTGTACCATTAGTCACTCATCCGAACCATCTTATACCTCTTTTCAGAGTTGTTGGAAACATCCGATTCCGAGTCAAACCTTTGGTTTCGCAGATAAGATCACCGGCCCGGTGTTCGGCAGCTGCTCCGAGAGTATCAAACTCCGTAGGTCCATCCACCATGACTCTGTCCCTAGTGGGGCACCTTACACCTTAGGGTATACTATAGATGATGGTGATTGGTCTGAAAGATTTCATTTGGATGAAGCAAACATCGGTGAAATGGAACCACGATTAGATAGGGTCCAATTGTTCTAGATTTATAATGCCATCGAGACTCCGAACTTTTTGTTTTTTTGTGACCCCGGATTATTCAACTATAAAAGTTCCAAAATAGTTTCTCTTCTTTCATATCCTTCCTAATACTTGATTCCTTATCGGTGAATCTTATTTTTATATTTGCTTATTTATTTATCTGTTGGTTCCCTCATCTTATCAATTATGTCAGTTCAAATTCTTGCTCCTATTTCAAAAATTGGTACTCCAACATCTCAAGCTGATATACTCACGAAGTCAGCGCTTGATTTTGTTGTTTTACTTCATAAAACTTTCAACAAGACAAGATTGTCGCTACTTGAAAACAGAAAAATCGCTCAACAACAAATTGATTCGGGTAAATCTTTGGAATTTGTTAAAGATTTAATTGTATCTGATCCAGCATGGCAAGGACCTTTCCCATCTCCAGGTCTTAGAGATAGAAGATCTGAAATTACTGGCCCTCCAGAACGTAAAATGATTGTAAATGCTTTGAACACTCCGGTCAAGACATATATGGCCGATTTTGAAGATTCATCTTCTCCAACTTGGCAAAATGTTCTTAATGGACAAGTTAATTTATTCGATGCTATTAGAAAACAAATTGATTTTGAAACACCTGCCAAAGCTTACAAAGTGAATAGATCAGAAGGTAGACATATTCCCACAATTTTAGTAAGACCAAGAGGTTGGCATATGGTTGATAAGCATATTTTGGTTGATAATGAACCAATAAGTGCATCAATTCTTGATTTTGGTCTCTATTTTTTCCATAATGCCAAAGAATTAATAAGTCAAGGATTTGGACCATATTTCTATTTACCAAAAATGGAACACCATTTAGAAGCAAAGCTTTGGAATGACATTTTTAACGTATCTCAAGACTATTTGGAAATTCCAAGAGGTACAATTAGAGCAACTGTATTAATTGAAACATTACCAGCGGCATATCAAATGGAAGAAATCATTTTTCAATTAAGAAATCATTCTTCTGGTTTAAATTGTGGTAGATGGGATTATATTTTTTCAACCATTAAGACATTAAAGAATGACCGTCTGAAATTATTACCTGATAGAGATCAAGTTAATATGACTGTACCATTCATGGCAGCTTATTGTAAAAGACTTATTAATATTTGTCATCGTAGAGGAGTTCATGCTATGGGAGGAATGGCTGCACAAATCCCAATCAAAAATGATGAAAAGGCTAACAATATTGCAATGACTAAAGTTTCTAATGATAAACTTAGAGAGGCTACCATGCATTATGATGGTACTTGGGTTGCTCATCCAAGTTTAGCACCAATTGCTAATGAAATATTTAATACTCATATGCCAACTCCAAATCAAATTCATATTATTCCTTCAGCCAATGTTTCAGAATCTGATTTATCAGATACTACAATTGAAGGTGGAAAGGTTTCTACCAATGGTATAAGACAAAATGTTTACATTGCATTATGTTATGTTGAATCATGGATTCGTGGAATTGGTTGTGTACCAATTAATAATCTTATGGAAGATGCTGCAACTGCTGAAGTTTCAAGATTACAAATCTATTCTTGGGTGAAACATAAAGTTGTATTACAGGATACCAATTCTGCCATAACTGCTGATATTTGTTCTAAAATCTTAGAGGAAGAAACCAATAAGTTGGTTGCAGTCGCACCTGAAGGCAATAAATTTAAAATTGCAGCCAAATATTTGCTTCCCGAATTCAGAGGTGAACAAATCAGTGATTTCTTAACCACTTTAGTATATGATGAAATTGTAGAAGTTGGAGAGCCCGTTGACTTATCTACCTTAAAACAATAGAAGATATAATGATTTAGTTAGATCAATATATATTTATTTATTTATTTATATTTTTATTTGGACAGTTGACGGTGGGGCCATGTTGATACTAATACTGTGTGTTGGTTTGGGTGGCCATGTTGACCATGACCATGTAGAGCATGATGCGCCGTTATCGAGAAGAGAGAGGCAGTTGAATCAACAACCACAACGAAAATTGGCTATCAAACACAGAGAACTAGTTGAGACAAGTAAACCAACAGATTCTTCACTTCTTTCATGTTGTGTTTCATGATACCACATTGCAAATTGTGTCATACGTTACCCATACAAAGTATCGTTCCAGGCTAAAGGTTTCACTCACGGTTCCAAATCCATATTTCAATTTCACTTCGCATGCATTGCCGGTATTTGATTGGAAAACCAAATTACGATTTTTCCATCTTCTAGAAAGGAGATAGCCCCACTTAAAACCAGACTGTGCTCGTCAGTGATCCGATTCGTGTGGACTCAAAGGTATCGCGTTTGGCAATTTGCTAAGATCAACAATTCTGCATGAAACTCGGATCAGGTCCTTGAACAAAGATATTTTCTTTACACTGTTCAGTAGATAGGCCATGAACAGATGGAAGTGTGTACTCCGGAACTTTCCCTTCAAATACCCTTCTTCCTATTTTCAGTGATTAATTCCGTTTTAAGAATAATGCTCTTTCTGCAAGAATCAACTGTTGTACCATTTGAGCTCCAAACCATGGAAGTGGTCAGTATCTCATCCAGAAGATCCGCAACTTGTTCCACTAGTTGCAGCCATTCCTGTTCAATCACGCGAATTTCAGCCCTTCACTAATTTCTTTCGCGGTTACTTAAATACAAATGTGGTTGCATACAAAACCCTTTGGTATCAGTTTAGATAGCAACAGCAAACCCTGATCTCATTTTTCTAATTCAAAAAAATTTCTTCTTCTTCTTCTTTGGTTATGGGATTTCTACCAGTTCACCAGATGTCAATGACTAGTCAACGAAATGCTTTCTTGAAAATCCAAGCAGCTGAATCAAAAAGAATTCTGGAAGCCATCAATCACAATTCGATCCAATCCACTTTGTCTACATCATCAAATAACTCTGAGAAATCATCCAATAGCGATTTTAGTTCCTCTAGTTCCAATAGTTCAAAGAGTTCCAATAGTTTCAAAAACATATTTTCTAATAACAAGACTTCAAATTTTACATTTGAAAGTGCCAAATCATCAAAGAATATATCCCGTAATCGATATTCTAATGTCTTTCCTTGGGACTTCAATCGAGTAATTTTGCCACTGCTTGACAATTATTCTGATTATATTAATGCATCACATATCTCATTATCAAAAACAAATAAATACATAGCAGCACAAGGACCTTTAGAGAATACTACTCATCATTTCTGGTGGATGTGTTATAATGAATCTGAAAGACAAGGTAACGATGTGATATTAATTGGTATGATAACTCCTTTGGAAGAAAACGGAGTGACCAAATGTTATAGGTATTGGCCAGAGAATAAAAATGATCAAATTGATCTTTCTGAATTACTTGCAAATGATGGTATGATGGCTCCAGGAGGGCAATTTTTATTAAGATATATAAAGGAAACCTATCATGAAAGGGGAGATTTTATCAAAACTGAACTAGAATTAGTGACTGGAGAGAAAGTGAAAAAGGTATATCATTATTTTTATTATAAATGGGCCGATACTAAGGTTTCACCTTCAATAGATCCATTATTAATACTATCGTATGAAATTGGCGAGTTGAAAGATTCCATTAAAGAAAACACCCCAATACCCATTATTCATTGTTCAGCTGGAGTTGGCCGTACTGGTACCTTCATAGTATTAGATTACTTATTTCATAATGGCATAGGTCGAAAATCTGGAGAAATGATTACTGATACAGTTAATGAATTAAGGCGACAAAGAATGATGATGGTTCAAACCATTCACCAGTTTACATATTTGTATGATTTTGCAAATTTGGCCAGTAAAAAGAAGTGAAAGAGATATGAAAGTAGAGTTTTCTAAAAGCGAAATCTTGGGTCTTAGGAATCTTCAGCACTTCTAATTGAATTAAAAATCGCTCTACTTTTTGATGTGGCAGGGAAGGTCCTTTTCGTCTATAGAATGAAGCTGTTGATTTATAAGAGTAAACGTAAAATTTAGCTAGATCTCCGTGGTTCACGTACACTACTGTTGACATGGAATCCAAATATTAATAATCATCACCTTGGATTCCTGTCTAGACCTCCTCCCCCCCCCTTCCACAAACTAATATATTTCTATAGTGCTAGTGTTAATTTGTATGGTACTTTTAGTTGTCTCGCGATATTTTGCAGTCGGGAACTTCATTTTAAAAAAACTTGTAACAGTAAGCTTCTCTTTATCTAGAATGCTAACTGAGATAAACCTCAATTGCGAGTTAAATAGAACATCAGAAAACAAGAATGATAATAAAAGGAATAATGGGACCATTGAAGTTGTCAGATACACAGATAATGAACTTCTTCGTTTACTTTATTCAAATGTAGAGTTTGGAGTAAACCTATTTGATCATGAAGCCCATTCGGATTACCAAGACCAATTTTCTTTCAAAATAAAGATACAATTATCAGAATTGGTGGATATCTTTCAATGCCATCGATTCACACCATGGGATAACGATGATGAAAGAGTTCCTCTGTTTAAGTTTGAATCTGGTGATCTTAATGGTAAACTAGTAACAATTACCGGTAATGAGAATATGGTTACAAAAGTATTCACTTGGATAAAACTTTTGGTAACAAAGAAACAATTGTTTGTAATTAAAAGACAATTCCAGCTACGTAATTTACTAATTCTGAACCAAAACTATATTATAGTTCATTCGAGGCAAGTCTGTACGATACTTGCCATTTTAAAAGAGAACCTGAAAGATCCTCAGGAGTACGAAAATTCAAACTGGATCATGTCGTATCAGCCATTAAGATCAATATCATCTCTTCATAAAACGTTCAAATGTCGTGAAATTAAGAGCAATAAAGTTCTTCCAACTAAATTTGAAGAGGATTGTTCAATTTCTTCATCAATCATCACTCGTACTCTACAATTAACTCGTTCCAAGGTGACCTATCTCATAGGCAAAAATGGTGAAAAAATAAAAGAACTACGGTTAAAGAGTAATTGTCGAATAAAGATTTTAGATCCCAATAAAGTGGAAGACATCTTCCTACCTCGACAGAAAATGATCCAGAATGTTTTAATTACTGGTAATATTGAAGATGTTGTGCACTTGGTAGATTGGATTCAGCGTGATTTGAGTGTTTGCAACTCATACAAGATGAGATCAGAGTAACAGACCACCTCCCACCCTCCCCCCAGATTTCCTTTAACGTTTTGCACCCAAAATTACAAGCGACAAAAAAAAAACTAACAGCTGCCGGGTAACAGTCACATATTTACCCTGATGACACTTTATTTGTGAAATGTCACAGTAAAGCTTAGCACTCGATGTCTCACAAAATCAAAGTTTGTAAGAAAAATAAAATCAATTTCTCTCAATGAAAATTTTTTTAAAAAGACTGAGACCAAAATTTTTCACTTGCGAAAGAAATAAATTTTTTTTAGTTCATCCCTCTTCTTTCCAAGAACTAGTACATCAACAAAATGGCTGAAGGTGTTTTCCCAGGTGCTATCGGTATCGATTTAGGTACCACTTACTCATGTGTCGCTACTTATGACAGTGCAGTTGAAATCATTGCTAATGAACAAGGTAACAGAGTTACTCCTTCTTTCGTCGCCTTTACTGCCGAAGAAAGATTAATTGGTGATGCTGCTAAGAATCAAGCTGCTTTAAACCCAAAGAACACTATCTTTGATGCTAAACGTTTAATTGGTCGTGCTTACGATGATGAAACCGTCCAAAAGGATATCAAATCATGGCCATTCAAGGTCATCAACTCCAATGGTAACCCATTAATTGAAGTTGAATATTTAGAAGAAACCAAAACTTTCTCTCCTCAAGAAATTTCTTCCATGGTTTTAACCAAAATGAAGGAAATTGCTGAAGCTAAAATCGGTAAGAAGGTTGAAAAGGCTGTTGTCACTGTTCCAGCTTATTTCAATGATGCTCAACGTCAAGCTACCAAGGATGCTGGTGCAATTGCTGGATTAAATGTTTTAAGAATCATTAATGAACCAACTGCTGCTGCTATTGCTTACGGTCTTGGTGCTGGTAAATCCGAAAAGGAAAGACACGTTTTGATTTTCGATTTAGGTGGTGGTACTTTCGATGTCTCATTATTAAATATTACTGGTGGTGTTTTCACCGTTAAGGCAACTGCTGGTGACACCCATTTAGGTGGTCAAGATTTTGATACCAACTTACTTGAACATTTCAAGACTGAATTCAAAAAGAAAACCGGTTCTGATATCTCTGAAGATGCTAGAGCTTTAAGAAGATTAAGAACTGCTTGTGAACGTGCTAAGAGAACTTTATCTTCTGTTACTCAAACTACTGTTGAAGTTGATTCTTTATTCGATGGTGAAGATTTCTCTGCTAACCTTACCAGAGCTAGATTTGAAGATATTAACTCTGCTTTATTCAAATCTACTTTAGAACCAGTTGAAAAAGTCTTAAAAGATTCTGGTATCTCTAAGGCTAAGGTTGATGAAGTTGTCCTTGTTGGTGGTTCTACTAGAATTCCAAAAGTTCAAAAATTATTATCTGATTTCTTTGATGGTAAACAATTAGAAAAATCTATTAACCCAGATGAAGCTGTTGCTTATGGTGCTGCTGTCCAAGGTGCTATTTTAACTGGTCAATCTACTTCCGATGATACTAAAGATTTATTATTATTAGATGTTATTCCATTATCTCTTGGTGTTGCTATGCAAGGTAATGTCTTTGCTCCAGTTGTTCCAAGAAACACTACTGTTCCAACTATTAAGAGAAGAACTTTCACCACCGTTGCTGATCATCAAACTACTGTTCAATTCCCAGTTTACCAAGGTGAACGTGTTAACTGTACTGAAAACACCTTATTAGGTGAATTCGATTTAAAGAATATCCCACCAATGCAAGCTGGTGAACCAGTCTTAGAAGCTATATTTGAAGTTGATGCTAATGGTATCTTAAAGGTTACTGCTGTTGAAAAATCTACTGGTAGATCTGCTAATATCACCATTTCTAACTCTATTGGTAGATTATCATCTGATGAAATTGAACAAATGATTGCTGATGCTGAAAAATTCAAGTCTTCTGATGATGCTTTCGCCAAGAGACATGAACAAAAGCAAAAATTAGAAGCTTATGTTTCATCTGTTGAATCAACTGTTACTGATCCTGTCTTATCTGCTAAGTTAAAGAGATCTGCCAAGGAAAAGATTGAAGCTGCTCTTTCTGATGCTTTAGCTGCTTTAGAAGTTGAAGATTCCACTACTGATGACTACAGAAAGGCTGAATTAGCCTTAAAACGTGCTGTCACTAAAGGTATGGCCACTCGTTAAGTGTAATTAAAAGGTAATCATTATATTTGCAAAAATTCATTGTTTATTATTCTAAGGGTCAATAAATACGCACAAGTAATTAAACGAGTAGCATTCAATTCGTGTAGTTTAGTATATTCAGAAGTTGTTTGGTTATGATTGGAACGGGTTATTGCCTGTGTCTGGAGCTTACCAGTTTTTTCTTGCTGGTCGATTTCTCAGACTTTCTAGTTCTGTTATTATACACTCCTTAATCTGAGACACATTTTCTGGTCCATTTTATCTTCCAAAGGAGGATAGGATCTTTCAAAAAGATTGCCACACGCTGGTAGAAGGATATCACGCTATGAGCTTATATTCTATTACTATATAAACTTCCAACAGAAGTACCCAGTACTATCATTTACTACTAATTTTCTTCCAATATGTAGTTACCTAATTTATCCATCTTAAGATTACCAACACCTGTAGAAAGGGCTTCTATGATTTTTTCATTTTCCTGGCTATCGTCCTCAACCTCTTCATCATCTTCAGAGAAGGCTTCCTCAGAATAATTATCTTCTTCATCCTCTTCTTCTTCTTCCTCTTCTTCTTCCTCATCGGTTACCTCAACTTCAAAATTCTCCTCTTCCCCATTATTCAACCTCATACCTTGAACTGCCTTTTCAAATTCCTTATCTTCTCTATTCCCAGTCAACTTCTTGGCATATCCTGATGCTTTAACTTCATCGTCTAGTCTTTTCACTCTGACAACGTCTCGCTTAAAATTAGGATAGGCATACTTGTAACCTTCGCCAAACCCCTCAGTATCAAACATGGTATCATCGTGCTGTGGAACGTATCTAAACTTCTTGGAGAAAAAATCTTTGATCCCTTGCACATCTCTATCGAAGTATATTTGAGCATCAACATGCTCTATAGATACACATTGAGGGAAATCGATCACAACAAAATCAAATTCATGATTCTTTGCCTCTTCATCATCTCTTATTATAATATTAAATTCGTTAAAGTCACAATGAATCAATCCGTTGTTAGCCAATTTGACGATAAAATTCATTAATTCACTATAAAGCTTCTTATGATTCTTGTGTTTACGTAAGTGTTTCATGGGGGTTCCTTTGATCCATTCCATCATCACAGTATGCCTTGAATAATCAAAAGGCTGGGGCACATTAAATCCATTCTCATATAATATCACCATAAAATCATATTCTTTATGAGCTGCTAAGCTGGAAAGATACATCCAGTTGGATGTATTACGATGCTGAAGATAATCTCGATTATTTTTCACCGTTCTAAAAGATGTACGACCCAATCTATGGATCTTGATAACCTTTTGCGTTCCTTCTGAATCACTTACAGAATATATATCAGATTCTTTTCCAACACCAATTATGGTTCCTACAGAGTAGATGGAACCTCTATTTAACATGGACTTTAAAGCAAGATAATCGTAACCAGAAAAGGTCAATCTAAACCCATCATATTTAGCATTTCTTAACCTGGATACAAGTTTTAATTTAGCTAAATCTCCAATGCATCTGTTGGTACCAGTTGGAGATCTCATCCCACTAATGGAATGAATCAAAGTGGTTGGAACCAACTCATGATTACGGGTTCCTAATTCTACAGCCTGAAGTACTTTAAAATCATCAGCAGTAAGATACCGCATATGCGAAGTATCAAGTTTCATTCTTGGCTTATTTGTGGTGGGTGGTTCTACAACTTTGAACAAGTCAGTTGTAGTTTGAATGTCATTTTGCCCATCGCATCGACTCTGATGCTCACTGCGAATCAATTTTCAGAGCCTGCAACTCTGGAGTTATTACATGCAGTCCTCAACCACTACTATTACTACTACTATCAGTCTCAGATGATCGTCTTTTAGTTGTTTATTGCTGCTTCTGGTGTGCCTTATTTTCGCCGATTGATGACTTTGAAGTCAAATAGATATTGTGAGCGTAAGTCTCGAAAGTTGCGTGAAAGAAAGCTGTCTAAAAATGGTCCGAATGCGATATCATTAAATACCAAATCAGGGACAAGCTCTGCTCATCTTCAGTTACATAGAATTGGTCATAATGATTTATCGTTTAAGGATAATGCCACCATAACTTCATATTCATGGCTCAATTTGGCTCCTGAGTCTTCTAAAATTGATAGTAGCTCCTCTATTGGTGTGATTCCGCTGTTAACTCTTTTGTGTGCCAGATCAATTGCCCTAAAGGCTTCCTTGTTGCACCCATCTTATCTCGAGTCTTGGAGTTCATATAGGCATGTGTGGAATTCGATTCTAAAACTTGGACTTGATTCTCCGGTTTTATTTGCCATGTTTTATGAACGATTTGGATCCGAATTGTCATTCAGATGTCATTATACCAAGAACATACTACCTAAGACAGATCGATCTAATGCCATTCGTTGTTCATTCATTCCGCAAGTGAGCAAGGATCTCATCCATCATAGAATTGAAAACTTGTTCTCTAATGTTTCATTCGCTGAATTATCAGCGTACATATCTAAAAACAATTTCAATTTAATCTTAGATGCCTCCGAGAACGCTTTAACTGATCATTCTCGAATCTTTCATATGGATAATTTGTTGGCTCTTGATCTTTCATATCTGAGTATCGGTGATCAATTCTTACGTCATCTCAGTCTTGCGATTAAAGAATCAAAATTGACCAAACTCAAAGTTCTAATAATTCATCACTGTTCTCATGTCACTCGAGACGGTGTTAGACAATTTATAGCCCAACAATGCATTGAATATTTGGAGTCGGATCATTATCTTGCGGAATCAAATTTTGCTAATGCACTTTCTAGCTCACAACAAATTCCTATTCCAGTAAGATACATAGACGAGACGGATTGGTCATATCTAGAGCACGAGAGTAAGATCCTTTCACAGCTTCCATTAGGACTCAAGCTATTTGCATTGCTGAAAAACCATAAATTCAAAA
This sequence comes from Chernovozyma sophiae-reginae, assembly GCA_030564725.1. NCBI lineage: Eukaryota > Fungi > Ascomycota > Pichiomycetes > Serinales > Debaryomycetaceae > Chernovozyma > Chernovozyma sophiae-reginae. The sequence goes on from JAKTYG010000027.1 coordinate 20,424, forward strand.
TACCTTCTGGATTGCTTTATGATGTTATGATTTGTAAAGATAGGTTTGAGCATCTGGACAGTACTATAATACCAAATTCTTGGAAACGGAGACTTAATCGTAGGAATTTACAACCCCGAAGCTTCTGCTACATCAGAAACAATCATGAGCTCGTAAGGCAAGACCTTCAAGTTCGTTTGCTAAAAGTTGAACCACTAACTACAGATCCAATTGACCATGAACCTAGAAATAGAACCATATTCAAAGGCAGTTCGAGAAGGATTCAGCTGGCAGAATTCAAAATTAATAAGAGGCTAAAACCAATTACGAAGAAGCCAAACATCAATAAATTTTTCAATGTTTAGATAGTTTAAGATGGGACTACTACAAAAGAATAAACGAAATTCTACAAAAAGATCTATCATTGGTAATGCGTCGATAGAAACGGTTTCATGAGTGACATCAAATGCAATATTTAGAACTTATTACCTCCTTTGAGAATGTTAAGCAAATCGCGGGTCGAAGAATTAGAATTATTCTGAGTTTTTGTTTCATTAGCCCCATTGCCAAAGAGTGCAAGAAGTGGATTGTTTTGGGCAGGAGGAGAAAATAATGGTTGAGCGTTTGGTTGGATATGTTGATGACTCTCTATATCATCAAGCAGTAAAGGCTTAGTTATGGATCCAGAAAATGCCTTATCCACAGAAGCTGGAGGAGGTCTCTTTCCCAATAGATCTAACAAGTTTTGAGATGCCCCATGATTAAAGTCATGATTTTGGCTGGCATTTGGATTGGAGTATGCACTAAACAATTGCTTGCCCTGTGGACCGTTAGATATGGATACATTGGTATCAGGATTCCCATAAATAGACAGGTATTGTGGTAATATCGATTGAGAATTCTCCTTGGGAAGTGACTCAGCAGTCTTCTTGCCTGAATTCAAAATATTTAAGAAATCTTTCGAGCTAGATTCATCATTTGGAGGGGATTTCAAATTTCTTTGAGTGGCATTCTCCAACGGTTCTTCTCTACTTAATATACGTATTTTCCCAGGAATTTTAGTTTTGTTATCTTCTCCATTTAATGTTTGTATGTGTTTTCCATGACTGCTCTTAGAAGTAGTAAGATTATGCGAATTTGACTCTTCATCTTCTGCAAAACCAGAATGAGGATACTCGTTTTCTTCGTCACTTTCAATGTCAAAAAATTGGTTATTATATAAATTGTGGTGATGATGACCATAACCATTGTCCTCATGATTTTCAAGATCTTCAAAGTTTTTGAAATCCTTATAATCTTCAAAATCATCGCTTTCCTTAGAATTTTCAACCGGTCTTGGTTCAATATTCTTTGAAATGTTTTCGACTTCTTGGTTAATTTGCTGCTTGGCGGGTCTTTTAAGTAACTCTAAAAGCTCCGCTGAAGCTAATGAGTCCGAGTTTCCACTGTGGGTACTTGGAATAAAGTGCAGAGGAGCACTAGATTTTAGTATTCCTAATAGTTCAGAAGAATGACTTTGGCTTTGGTGTCTTGAAGAGTTCTTGGGCGTACTGTTACTTGGCTTCTGAAGGATCAGTAATAGCTCCGCAGTAGCGTTTTTATTCTCGTCAGTTGATCTCTTCAAAAGAGTGATTTTCTTTCCCGGTTCTGGACCTTTGGGGGATGTAGAATTGATTGCTTCATCTAAGTGATTAGAAGGCATATATGGGTCATAATATTTAGAGCCAGGATTACTAGTTTCGAAGCTTCTCCCATGACTATTACTACTTGTTTGAGGAACTATCTCTCCATTATTGGCAGATTCCGGGCGCTTCAAAACTTTAATCTTGGCTGGTTCCTTTACTTCTTCCAAACCCTTTTTATTGACTAAATTAAGCAACTGTAATGCTTTAGATCTATTCTTGGTTGAATCTTCAATTTGGTTCGAATTTGAAGACTCTAAATTCTTCTTCTTGTTTCCACTCTGATTCAATATAGAGAGAAGTTCTTTGGGGTTCGCTTCAGATGATTTCCTTAAAATAGTTGGTTTTTGGAAAGATTGTGGGTTTGGTTGTTCTATATTTGAAATCTGAGGAGGTGCAGGCTGCAGACTAAAAGGAGAAGCAATTGGCTGAATTGAAGAGTACTCATATAAACTATTTGGAAGTGTGGGTGCAAACATTGAATAATTTTGTAATGGGTAACCCTGAGGAACTGTTGGTGGTGCTCCGAAATTTGGAAACTGGTTTTGTTGATGAAGAGGAATGGATACTTGAGTAAATGGTTGAATAGGAGTACCAGAAGTGTGTAAGCTCCCAAGAGAAAATTCGTTAGCATCGGTTGATGATACAGAGGATGCCATTCCATTGTTTTCCTTATTAAATGAATCTTGCTTGACTGGCTTGACACCTTGTAAAATGTCCAATAATTCTCTACCGGCATCATTACCACTTGCGATTTGCTCTTTAATCCCTAAAAGTTTCTTCAACTTAAATTCTGCTGCAAGCATCAACTCTTGCTCGTTTAAATATCCCTTTTGCTTACTGATCCAAGAAAGCATTGGTTTCAAAACAGTTGCAACAATGAAATAAAAGTTTGGGTTACTTTTCGATTTTTTTTGAATTGTTTTGATATCATGCCATGCAATTTGATCAATTTCATTTCTTACCATTGGCTCAAAATTGAAATCTTCAGGAACATTTTTAGCTAAAAAAATCTTATAATTCTTACCTCTAATACCTCTGTCGATGACATCCTCATCATTGATATAATCTTTAGCATCAAATCCAGTCTCTTCCAATACTTCTCTAACAGCACAATCTTTATCAGATTCATCTTTAGAAATTTTGCCTCTAGGGAAAGACCAAGTACTTGATTCTATTCCTTTCACTAATATGACTTTAGTTAAATCTTTATTAAATAAGGCAACACCTCGAACCGGTATGGTGGATTTATATCTACCAAATCTTGCTATTGCATCAGCAGGATCACCCCATTTCCAAATTAAGGGGCATTTTTTTAAGAATTTAGGGGCAAAAGATTTCATTCTCATTGATGGTAATGAAGGATTTAATTGACGAATGAAATCTGTATAAAACCATTGAGCTTCTTCTACTTGAAAAAAAACTCTTTCTATGGAAGAAAGATCTTCCTCGGGAACATTTACAAGGAACCTCACCAAGAGGTCTTCTAGGATATGTTCAAAGGATTCGTTTGATAAACCGTCTCTTAACTGAATTGACATGTTTTAATGTATGGCTATTACTTTGTTATGGCGCAAAAAAAAATGTTTTGAATGTTACGTTGAATTTGATTTATCAATTATAGTTTTATTGATCAAATGACAGATATGCATGTACTCTTGGGCTAAGATAATTCAAATAGAAATCACAACTTTTGATGAGCCAAAATGAGTTAAATTGTTGTTCACGATTGTTTTATGGCGTGGTATCTATAAAGCTTACAACTTTGATAACTTGAATTTTGAACTTAATTTTAAATTTATTCCTTTTTCAGGAGTATTTAATAAATAGTGTTCGCTTCTGATATTGGTTTGTTTTTTTTTTGGTTTATCGATTCAAGTATTTGTACATTCAACTTAACCTTGGTGTGCTCACATTTGGTCGTTGATTGAAACTTTGGTACGAATAGTGAGAGTCGCAGCCGGGTAACCCAAGAATGAGATTATAGTGAGTGATGAAAAGCGATGTCTGATGGGGGACCTTGGTTTATGAACCTGGGGTAAGATCAACAGGGGGCAAGTACATTTAATTTATTATCAAGAAAATTAATTAAAAAAAACAAACAATTCTATGTTATCATGTTTAAAGTATCAGTGAGATATCTCTCGACACCAAAACTTCCAAGATTTGCTGAAACTCTAAAGGTAACTAGTAAACCAGCTCTTCAACACTCTACTCTGATCTCAAAACCATTTGGTTTAAATTCTCCTACTACCCTAAATCCTCAAACTTCAGATCAATATGATTTTAGTTATTCAAGCTTAAAGCATAAGTTATTTAGTAGTGAAGCTAAAGAAAGTCGTCAAAAGGTTTTGGATCATGATATTGCTCATTCACCATTCTATGAATCTAAATCATTTAATAATGTAGGAGGTAAAATATTCACTCCTCCGGTGTCTTACTTTAAAAGAGAAAAATCCAAATATTTTCCTGATTTTATATCTCAAACCCTTACAAACAGTAGTCAGCAATTGGGTCATTTGCTAAAGGATAAAGTAAGTATAGTGAGAATCTTTTCCACTATTTCAGGAGATAATTGTTCAAAGACTTATTTTGAAACAAATGAAGGTAGTAATTATTTAAGTGCTAAAGATTTCCCAGAATTTGAATCTAAATATCCTTTAAGTCAAATAATTGATATAAATATGCCTCAAACTGCAGTGAAACGATTTTTTGTTAATCTTTCAAAGGGTAACCTTAGAGGACTTATTTCAAAGGCAAGACATAATAAATATTTCATTGCTCCTTACAAACTTTTTCCTCTTGGAGTAAGGAAAGAATTAAATTGTGATAATGTATGCTCTGGTTATATCTATCTTGTTGATCTGGCAGGTAGAATTAGGTGGGCAACTAGTGGATCTGCTAATGAGGCGGAACGTGCATTGATGTGGAAATGTGTTGCTGGATTGGAAAAGGAATTAAAATCCTTGAAAGATTAAGGGGAATCAAGACAACCATGAAAAACCGGAAAAGGGGAGAAAAGAACAACAAATGTAGGAAACCAGTGTAAATATATGTCTTCAGAATTGTATAGGTTTTATATCTCAAAGGAAATGAGAATATAACAATGTTCTTCTTTGTATAACTTATGGGAATGTCTGTGAACTCACAAACCCATTCGACATTAGAGTACTTAACCAAGAAATCCTTCTTTTGTAACTAGTATTTATATATGATATCGAATATATCTTTCCCAATTGAATAATTTTTCTTGATATTTATCCATAAAATACGATGCAATTTTGCTTAACTGCCTTTCTTGTTAGCTTTGCCATTCAATCAATATCTGCTGCTGATCGCTGGTCACCTCAATGGTGTGATAAAGAATGTGTGGAAACTTGTCTATTTGCTCAAGGTTGTATAGATACAGAATTACCATGTCGATGCTCTTCCCATTTCCAAACAAAATTAGGAAAATGCCGTTCGGATGGTTGTGATGAAAATTATGTTAAGAAGAACTGGGCAGCAACTGTCGAACCGCTTCTTGAAGACTGCACTGGGAAGTATTATGATGGGCCCATTTAAAGATGAAATATCCAACAAGATACAACTCTGCTTGACTTGAAAAAGAGATTCGAGAATTTGTTTCTTGATTGCTAGTTATAGTTTTCTTTATCTTCGTATATTCAAAGAAGTATATACATTTATATATATATATGTAGATATCATAAATTGGATAGAAAAGGTAATTGTGAGAACTTAAATAATATATTGCAGCATGTCTTCTTGCCAAACTTTGCTTTCTCTTTAAGCTAAACTGTATGTTGATTTACCCAGAATTGGATAATCGACGATTATAATCGTCTAAAAATGACCATCTAACGTTGTAATATATATTGTTTTGGTACAAGTTTGACTCGTTGGTGAATTTCAACTCAACGCTTCCTCTTTCTTCTATTTTGCACCCAAAAAATGGACGATAATCTACGGGAATCTTAGCAATGCCACAATTTTTTAAAAATTACAAAACTAACACACACACTCATCAATAAACTGTAATGTCTACGTGTACTACAAGATATTACTCCCAACTCGCTGCATCTACGTGTTACGATTCTTATTACTGTCTCAAATACCATATTCTCTATAAGCCCTCAACCAATCTAGGAGTGCCCAAGAAATCTTGGCCTGCATATTGAATGCCAAAAACCCAAAAGTTGTCTATATAAAGCGAGCTTATTCCCTTCGAGAGATGAGATTATGTCAAATAAGTTGGACATTAAGATCACTACGATGTCCTTTCTTTATCCATTCTCTTAATGTATGTATAGATTTACAATCTACAAACTAATATGATGAACTTTCAATTGGGAATCTCTCTGACAATCCAAAACAAAACAATGGAGAAAACCTAATAATTGCTTTCTGATAAGTTTATGACAATTTCGATTTAATTCCCACCTTTACTAACAAAACAAAAAAGAAAAAAAAGAATTAAACATCTTAAAATAGATTGAAATACATGAATACACGAGAATAAAGACAATAGTACTGTAGTATTAGGCAATAAACAGGACAGAATGTAGATCGAACCGTAGGGAAAGATAAATACTAAGAAACAAATGCTATTAGTTACCAGCTTATCACGTGACTATTAGGGCTGAGCCCCAAGACCAAAAATTATGTGCACTTTCCCTCTTGTCAACCATCAACTCGCATTTTTCACTTCAATCAAAAAGTTTTCAATTAAAGTCTACTAACTTACTCTTTACAACGTCTAAAACAAAACCGATAACATGTCTGCTCCAATCAACAAGGAAAAAGTTCAACAAGAACAAGAAGTCATTCACAAGATCAGAATCACTTTAACTTCTACCAAAGTTAAGCAATTAGAAAAGGTTTCTGCTAACATCATTAACAATGCTGCTCAAAACAACTTAGTTAAGAAAGGACCAGTTAGAATGCCAACTAAGGTTTTAAAGATCACCACCAGAAAGACTCCAAATGGTGAAGGTTCTAAGACTTGGGATACTTATGAAATGAGAATCCACAAGAGAGTTATTGACTTACAAGCCCCAGCTTCTACTGTTAAGAGAATCACTCAAATTACTGTCGAACCAGGTGTAGATGTTGAATTCCCTGTTGCTGTTTAAGTTAACCTTGAAATGCAATAAGTGTAGATTTTTTTCACTGATAGTGTGAGAATAATTACAAGATTTATCGGCGTCGAAGAAGAATTAAAATTTTGAAAATGAAAGAGTTTGTTGGGGAGATCTCGTCCAGGTGCTCTAGGCGTGCCGTGTATTTATTATAGCATGATGATAATGCACAGACGTTGCGGTGTTAGCTATCAGGATTTGGCGTGAAAGGTTGATAAGGAATGTAATTGTTTATACTATTAATTTGTATATTTTACAATGATACAATTGTCGGTACAATATAAGAATGCCAATGTAGATCCATATGTAAGAGGTTTTTTTTTCTCCTTAATGATAGAATCCACCCCATAGAATTTATTAGCTGCGAAAAGAAGAATCGTCCGATTCCAGCTTTATTTGAGCACGAAAGTATTGAAACAGGTTTAAAGGAAGGTTAGAAAATGTTCATTTTAGATATTACAGTTGCCTAAAACTCTAAAGCTCCAAAAACTTCAAAGTCCGCAAACTTTCCTCATCGCTAAGTGAACCTTTTGAAGAAATTGCGCCGAAAATTCATAGACTAGTGCGCCAAAGATTTACGTTAGCTTCAACATTTGAGTTAGTGATGCAGCGAGCAAAGATGAAAAAAACAAAAAATTTAAACCAATTTAGATACAAAAGAACTTCAATGCTAAAAACTCCGAGATCTCTACTCTAGTATGACTATTTATCTATCACACTCGAGTAGCTTCTGGTTCGAATTGACCTCTCCATTTACTCTAAATCTTTCAAACTAATTACATCTCCTGCTCGCACTCCCACCAATCCAATACTCCAATACATCTATCTTCCTGCAGAAAGACCGTTTTCCTTTATACTGTTACACAAACCCCATAATTAATCGATACGTAGTTTGGTTCAGATATAATCCTGTTCCACTAAACTTTTATTTAAATCTGTTAAATCCCAAAATCTTAAAATTAGTTTCTGTGAAGTATTTCAATACTAAGGGTTGAAAATATAATTTGAGGATGGTTTACGTTCTAACCGCAAGACCAAGAGTCTTATATGTAGCAAGTAGACAAATTCAAAACAGCAAACGATTGCTATCGTCTTCCGGTGAAAGACTCTTTAGGGCAACTTCATCAACTTTATCAACATCTTCAAAAAACAGATCTTCAGTACCAAATGGTAAGAGTATGTTCTTCCGTAAAAGAAACGTGGCACTTATATCTGGAGTAGTCATAGTTGGCTCTTACATATCACTAAACCAATCTTATTATTATAATTTGGATACAGTTCCTCCTCCTCCAGGGGCAAATAGAATAAATGGTACACCAATCAGTCTTAAGCTGGGAGTTGGCAAGAACTTTGTTTTACCATTGAGTAATAACGCAACCATTAGCAATAGTAATGTTCCCAGTGCATCTATTTCTGGACCTAATAATAGTACTACAGTTGGTAATACAATTGTTGCATCTACTAGTTCAAGTATCAATTCTAATGCAAATACTAATGTCAGTGGCTCTAGATCATTTTCTACCTCCACTTCTTCAATGGATCCTAATTCTATTGGCCATCAACAACATAAAGAAGGAATTTTTTTACTTAATGAAGAACAGGTTAGTGTTAGACTTAGACAATTTGAAGAAAGTTATTTTGTAAATAGAGGTAAAGGGGTTACTAGATACGATATCTGTCAACTTGCTCTGAATTCTCCTATTGAAGATGATAGAGCAGAAGAAATTATCCAAGTTCCTATTATTCAAGATAACAATGTGAAGACATCGACCGATTGGATGTTTTTCGGGGTATTCGATGGACATGGAGGTTGGACTACATCAAGTAAACTCAGGGATCAATTAATAAGTTATATTATAAGAGAATTTGGAACAATTTTCAAACCAGCATCTTCCACCACCTCAGGAACTACTTCAAACTCTTCTACTAGTTCAGAAGAAAATTTAAGGTATGTTCCCAATAGTGCAACTATAGATCAAGCAATTAAAAACGGATTTTTAAAATTGGATCATGAAATTGTTAATAAGAATATCGAAAAATTATTAAATGACAATAATAAAGCTAAAGCAGCAGAGTTATTAATGCCTGCACTTTCAGGTTCTTGTGCATTGATTTCATTTTATGATACCAATTCTCAATTACTTAAAGTCGCAGTTACTGGGGATTCCAGAGCATTACTTGGTTCATTTAAAGATAATCGCTGGACTGTTAAACAACTTAGTATTGATCAAACAGGTTCTAACCCTACTGAAGTGGCAAGAATTATAAGTGAACACCCTGATGAACAAAATGTAATTAGAAATGGTAGAGTTCTTGGTACTTTAGAACCTTCAAGAGCGTTTGGAGATTGTCGTTATAAATTATCTGCATCTATTCAAGAAAGAATTTACAAACAATTTTTCGGTAGAAGATTACCAAATAATTTGAAATCTCCTCCATATGTCACCGCTGAGCCAGTTATCACAACCACTAAGATAAACCCAGAGAATAATGATTTTCTTGTGATGGCATCAGACGGATTATATGAAATGTTATCGAATGAGGAAATTATCGGATTAGTTGTTAAATGGATGGAACAAGAAAAAATGATCAAACCAAAGTCATCATTTTGGAACTATTTTGGTAGCTCTGAAAACAAATTACCTGAAGTATCAGATATCACCAATGATAAAACTTCTAAACAACCATTTAGAAAGACCAAACAACCAAGTTATGGAAGCTATCTTTTAGAAGACCGTAACGTTTCAACTCATTTGATTCGTAATGCATTGTCCAATGGAGGATCTAGAGAACAAACTTCAATGTTAATATCGATTCCAAGTCCGGTATCTAGAAGGTATAGAGATGATTTATCAGTAACAGTTGTATTTTTTGGTAAAACTGATGAAGGAGAGAATGATTTAGGAAAATTAGAAATCAATGGAAATGCAACTGCAGGAGGTCAAACTTCTGCCAAACCAAAGTTGTGAATTTATGCAACGAAGCAAAAGCTAAAAATGAAACAAGAAAGAAAGCATATCGGTGTCTGTTGGTGATCAATTTAGATATGAAATGTCTTGTATCCTAGTAAACTTATCTTTGATTTCATCTCTTTTACATAGAATGTTATTATATACAGTGCGCACCAAATGGTAGTTTTTTTTCTGCGATACCTTTGTAGAGAGTTTAGTAGAGACCATGTGTTTCCAGATCCAAACAACACTTCCAAGCATTTATCACGAAATTTATAGAATTCTATATTAAATCTGATATCTATATCTATCTATATATACAATGACTATATTGGATTTGAAGTTAGATTCGTTGGAGGTTAATGAGATCTCCACCTCTGATCCCTTTGTATATGAAGGACTTGATCCAAATCTGATAACTAGTTATGTTAGGGCGCCGGTAACAAAAGAAGAAGTAAACGCTGAGCTTGTACAAGAATTATTGGAACCATCTAACCAACTACTGTGGGATCTTTTAGATTTACTTCAGGAGGTACCTCGTGCCGATCATGAGAAGATTTATGAACTGTTAATGAAAGTACCTGAATCAATAAGTAGAACATCATTTCGATTCAAAAGGTCAGGAATTGTAGGCAATATAACTGGATATAAAGAAGAATTACGATTGGATGAAGTAGATAACGCAAACGCAAGTAATTCATTGTCGATAAATAGAAAATTTACTTCCAAAAGTGAAACCAATCTGGCCAGTTATTTACCATTCCAGCCTGGTGGACTCGTTCAGCAGAAGAGCTTAAACGCAAATAAAAAGGATGATACAATACTATTTCATAGAAATCAAGCAGGGTTATTTGATATACCTCAAGGATTTACTAGAGGTTTAAACTTTGGAACTGACACAAGCTCGAAATCTGAGGAAGTTATAAGCCAATTACAAGAAACAGAAGAAACAGAAGAGGTTGATGAAATAATCGGAACTCTTAGTGGCGACCAATCGTCAAATAATAATTCTAAGACTTCAGAAAATGTAAATAAAATTATTAAAGAATTACCCTACGATGCGGAAGAAATTGATGGCATACTTCCAACAGACTTCTCTACTATTAGATACAATTTGTCTTCGACTGAACAGGAAGCTAAAACAGTTTGGGCTCATGTGGTTGATTTAGATCATAAATTGGAAAACTTTAAAGAAGTTGTCCCAAATATGGCTCGTGAATGGCCCTTTGAATTAGATACTTTTCAGCAAGAGGCTGTTTACCATCTAGAACAGGGAGACTCAGTGTTCGTTGCTGCACACACCTCAGCTGGTAAAACAGTTGTTGCTGAATATGCTATAGCAATGGCAGCTAGAAATATGACTAAAGCTATTTACACTTCTCCTATTAAAGCACTTTCTAATCAAAAATTTAGGGATTTCAAGGAAACATTTAAAGATATTGATATTGGTTTAATTACTGGTGATGTCCAAATTAACCCAGAGGCTAATTGTTTAATTATGACTACTGAAGTCTTAAGATCTATGTTGTATCGAGGTGCTGACCTTATTAGGGATGTTGAATTTGTAATTTTTGATGAAGTTCATTACGTTAATGATATTGATAGAGGAGTTGTGTGGGAAGAAGTAATAATAATGTTACCAGACCATGTTAAGTACATTTTACTTTCCGCAACTGTTCCAAATACATTTGAATTTGCGAATTGGGTAGGTAGAACGAAGCAAAAGGATATATACGTGATATCCACTCCCAAGAGGCCCGTTCCATTAGAAATATTCATATGGGCCAAACAACAATTATTTAAAGTAATTGATTCACAAAGGAAATTCTCAGAATTAGAGTTCAAAAAACATAAAGAAGCCTTGGAAAGTGGGTCAAGTAAAAAACCACCCAGTGTGACAATGGGATCTGGTAGTCGTGGTGGCCGCGGAGGAACAGCTAGAGGTGGTAATGGAGGAGGTAATAGAGGAGGAAGTAGAGAAAGCTCTAGAGGTGGTGGCAGAGGTAATCTAAAACCTCAAGGGGGCTTTAATCGAGATGGACCAAATAAAAGTACATGGGTTCAACTTGTTCAATATTTAAGAGGGAATAATTTATTACCAGCAGTTATCTTTGTATTTTCAAAGAAAAAGTGTGAAGGATTTGCTGATACTCTCAGTAATGTTGATTTTTGTAATGCAAGGGAAAAATCTGAGATTCATATGTTTATTGATAGAGCAGTTTCAAGATTGAAGAAGGAAGATCGAGATTTACCTCAGATTTTAAAAATTAGAGACTTATTGAGTAGAGGTATTGCAGTTCACCATGGAGGATTATTACCAATTGTGAAGGAATGTATCGAAATATTATTTGCAAGAACATTAGTTAAAGTATTATTTGCGACCGAAACATTTGCTATGGGATTGAATTTACCAACAAGAACTGTTGTGTTTAACACGGTTAGAAAACATGATGGAAGAGGTTTTAGAAATTTGCTTCCAGGAGAATTTACTCAAATGTCAGGTAGAGCAGGAAGAAGAGGATTAGATCCTACGGGAACCGTCATAGTCATGTCTTTCAATGAACCATTATCATCGCTTGATTTTAAGGATGTAACATTAGGTACGCCAACCAAGTTGATTTCCCAATTCAGATTAACCTACAGTATGATTTTGAATCTTTTAAGAATCGAAGCATTAAGAGTAGAAGAAATGATAAAGCATTCATTTAGTGAAAACTCCACTCAGACACTTTTACCTGAACATCAATTGAAAGTAGAGAATCTTAGTAGTGAATTAAGTGGCTTGACGGTGGACTCATGTGAAACTTGTGGCTTAAGTGATTCTCAGGAGGCTTTTGAAATACTAAAAGAATATCAAAGTCTATATGGGCAGATAGTTGAAGAGGTTCTGAAGCTGCCCATAGGTAGAACTTCATTATTAAGAACCAGTAGAATGATATTGTTCAGAGAAGAAGAAACCCATGCAATGAAAATTGGATTTATTGTTAGGATTGCCTTGAGTTCATTGTTAATTTTGACATTTGATACTGATTCTGAATTTGAAATTGATTCCGTAAAGTATATGTTACCATGGATACCAGATGCTGATTTTGTTTCTAAAAATTTTAGAAAAATTAAAGAAGTGAAGAATTTCAAAGTTGTGAATGTACCATTTGAAAATGTTAATTTTATTGGTAGGTATGCATTAAGAGTGAATATAAATGGAATTATTCAAAACAAGAAGGATCTAATAGAAGAGGCTACTAACCAGATTCTGACTCTTGTTAAATTTAAGAATAAATGGGAAGAAATTGGGTTCTATCAATGTACTGAACTTACATTGCATGAATTATTAGAGAAGAAGAAAGTACTTAAGTCAAAACTTTTAGAAATGGAAGCATTGAAGTGTCCAAATTTTAAGATTCATTATTATCAATTATATAAACAAGATTCATTGAGGAATCAAATTGCTTCATTACAAATGCTCATATCTGACGAAAATCTTGAATTATTACCAGACTATGAACAAAGACTTAATGTGCTTCAAGAATTAGGATTTATTGATGTCAATCATAATGTTGTGTTGAAAGGTAGAGTTGCTTGTGAGGTCAATTCCGGCTGGGAATTGATTATAACTGAATTAGTGTTAGATAATTTCTTGGGAGATTTTGAACCTGAAGAAATAGTTGCACTATTATCTTGTTTTGTTTATGAGGGAAGAACAAATGAAGAGGAACAACCATGTATCACTCCAAGATTGGAAAAGGGGAAGCAAAAAATTTTAGAAATAACTGAGAAATTGATTCAAGTGTACGTAAGGAACAAAGTATCTTTAACTAGTGAAGAAGAAGAATTTCTTGAAAGGAAAAGATTTGCATTAGTTAATGTTGTTTATGAATGGGCGAGAGGGATGTCTTTCAAAGAAATTATGGAACTAAGTGTGGAAGCTGAAGGTACTATTGTTAGAGTGATAACAAGGTTAGATGAGATCTGTAGAGAAGTTAGAAACGCTGCATTGATTGTGGGGGATTCTACATTACATGCTAAAATGACTGAAGCACAAGAAAGAATCAAAAGGGATATCGTTTTCTGTGCTTCGTTATATTTATAGAGGAAGTATAAAATTTATATACATATGTATACTATAATAAAAATGCATTGAACAACTATGTACAAATAATTTTACAGAATAAGAATATCAACTTATGACTCATGATAACCAAAAGAAAGAACAAACACTATCAAGATTTATAGAGAATCGTTTCTGTTAGATCTTGAAAGGTTATCAGCAAGGATCTTAATTATACCATTCGATCCAAAAATCATCTTTTTGGAAACTATCGATTCACTGACTTTTGTAGTACCATACTTCAAGCATAGCAATCCTAACATGGTATAAAAGCTTGCAATTGCCGTACAATCTTTAATTTCATTCATTCGCATTTTGAAATCTTCAGTTTCGAGATGTTCTTCCCGACTCAACCCTCTAAATGGTATAATACAATCGTATAAGAGATTCCTTTTCATGAATGGAATAATAGTCAATTTCGGATCTTGGAATGGAAATATTGTATTGTTAATGTCAACGGGAGACATAGAAAGATGATTTCCTTGAAAAGTTATTGCTAAACGAAGCTGCAACTCGTATATTCGTTTTCCAAACCCTCTGAAATGGTCACTACTATAAATCAGTGTTATGGAGCGAGAAATATATGTGTTCTTGTTATTCGTATTATAAGTATTATCATCAATTCCATTATTCTGGTTCATCTGGTGTGCGTTTTGTGTATGCTGTGTATGTTCATGGTTAGAACTTGAGAGTATTTCGATTGGGTGATTTCCAATCTCGTACTGGGTGATACTTCTTGGTAGTTCAGTCAATCCGCAGATTATTTGCATTCTTTCAGCTGACAGCAATGGAAATTCGGCTCCCAAAAAGTCCTGTATTGGGAGTGTCCTCAGGTTAATTTCTTCTAGAAACCCTTGATGGTCAAATATATCTGGCGGGCTGAAATATTGTATTTCTTGGTTGTGGTGCATTGATGGTTGCATTGAACGTCTGGATCCGGATTCAGGATTCTTGTGGATGTACTCAAAATATAAGTCCCTGCTCAGAATGATCAAGGGATCAATATTACATATAACAGAAGAAGAGTTCCATCGTCTTGGGTGTTGGAATAATCTTCGTAGAAACAGCCCTCGAATCATTCCAAAGTTTTCACGCAATTATCAAAATTAAATATGATTGGGTGAATACTATATGTAGCACATTGAATATATGATGAAGATGATTATGATTACTATTGTTCGTGTAATTAGCTTTTATCGGTACTATATTGTCTTGAAGTTCCTAGCTATCTATATTGTTGCTAAGTTTAAAGAATTCTTGGTGAAAGAAATGAAAACTTGATGAACAGTTTGTAGATACCGATGGAGAATTTGTACAGCGCCAAAAAATACAAATCGTGCATATAAAGCTTTAGATATGAGAAGCGATTTGATGCAAATTGTCTTCTCATCATATTCATCCAACCAAGTTCTAATATACTGTCTCTTTTTCTGTCTGATTTAGTTTTAATATTACTGGTTATTAGAGACTAACCTAAAATGGCTCCGAAAAGTCTACATGGAACCGGTTCTAAAAACTCGGCCAAAAAGGAAGAGCCAAATGTATCTCTTCCTAAGAAGATCAAACTTCCTAAATCATTCATCGCCAGACCCTCTCCATTTAAAACCAATAAAGGATGCCTTAAAGTATACATAGACAGTTCTGTTTTTGCTAGTATGGAGTTTACATCGGGTTCATTTGTAAGGATATTTAATTCTGAAACTGCTGGATCTTCAATTTTGGCAACCATTCATTCTGATCTAGAAAGTGATGAAACTGAATGTCCCGAAGTCAATGTTGTTCTACTTTCTGAATCTCTCAGAAGACTAGGAGGAATTTTGCTTGGGGATCGATTAGAGATAGTTAAATACTCCAAGCAACCAAAATATTGTTCTTCTGTTGATATACTGGTCTCAGAAGATGTGGACTTTGATGATAGAAAGATACTATCCAAAATTGAAAAGGCTCTCGATGCTGTTGGAATAATATCACCAGGACTAATTATACCACAAGTACGTCTCTCAACATCCGATATTGAAAATAGTGACGAAACAGAAACCTCGATAACTGTAAAAATCATTGACGTAAATAATGAAGAAGCATCAAATGGTTTAATAGACGGGATAAGTAATCTTTCATTAAGTAATAATAAATCTGAAGTTGAACAGGGAGATATTAACTTTCTGTTTGTTTCTCCTTCATTTATATACAGCAAGGGATCCACCAAGATTCAGAAAAGCACCTTAAATTGCATATCACGCTCTAAATATCCCCAATTACCCGAAGTTTCGTCCTACAATTCAGTTGGAGGACTTTCAAAACAAATTCAGCTTTTAAAATCAACCATTGAACTCCCACTAAATAATCCCACTTTATTTTCCGATTTTGGAATTTCTCCCCCTCGTGGTGTTTTGTTACATGGTCCTCCAGGTACCGGGAAGACCATGTTACTTCGTTGTATTGCATCCAATTCTATTGATACCCATATTCTCAGTGTGAATGGACCTTCAATAGTTTCTAAATATCTTGGTGAAACCGAAAATTCAATCCGAGAAATATTTCAAGAAGCCAAAAAATATCAACCTTCAATTGTATTTATGGACGAAGTTGACGCATTGGCCCCTAACAGAAGTTCTGACGGTACTGGCGAGACGGAATCTAGAGTAGTGGCTACTCTTCTTACAATGATGGATGGAATGGGAGATTCAGGAAGAATAGTTATCGTTGGTGCCACCAATAGACCGAACTCGATTGATCCAGCTCTTCGAAGACCAGGAAGGTTCGACCAAGAAGTTGAAATTGGAATACCTGATGTGGAGGCAAGATATGAGATTTTGAGTAAACTATTTTCAAGGATGAATCTGATTAAGTATTTAATTACAGATGAAGAATTGCAGAGTATAGCTTCAAGAACCCATGGTTATGTTGGAGCTGATCTTACGGCATTATGTCGTGAATCAGTGATGAAAGCTATAAAGAGAGGGCTTGACTCGAACCTAATTCAACTGAACATCAAAATAACTTTCCAAGATGTTGATGATGCCTTACCTGAAATTACACCCTCTGCCATGAGAGAGATATTTTTAGAAATGCCAAAGGTATATTGGTCAGATATAGGAGGGCAAGAAGAATTAAAGAAAAAATTAATTGAAGTTGTTCAATTACCACTTGAAGCTGCTTCAACTTTTATTAAATTGGGGGTACTGGCTCCAAAGGGAGTCTTACTATATGGACCACCTGGATGTTCAAAGACCCTTACTGCGAAAGCGTTAGCTACTGAATCAGGTTTGAATTTCCTTGCTGTAAAAGGCCCAGAAATCCTCAATAAATATGTTGGAGAATCAGAGAGAGCTATTCGAGAAATCTTTAGGAAAGCTAGAGCTGCGGCACCTTCAATCATATTTTTTGATGAAATTGACGCTATTGCTAGTGACAGGGAATCATCGACTACTTCAGCCTCTCAAAATGTATTAACATCTTTATTGAATGAAATTGATGGGGTTGAAGAGCTCAAGGGAGTTGTTATCGTTGCTGCTACAAATAGACCTACCGAAATCGATCCTGCTTTATTAAGACCAGGTAGACTTGATAGACATATATATGTTGCTCCTCCAGATTATGAAGCAAGATTGCAAATCTTAACCAAGGGATGCCACAAATTTAATATTGACGAAACTGACGTTGACTTGAAGGAGATTGCTAACATATTGAAAGGATGTTCGGGTGCAGAAGTGGCATTATTATGTCAAGAAGCGGGTTTGGCTGCCGTTATGGAGGATAACGAAACTGAAAAGGTACAGAAGAGACATTTTGACCATGCATTGAAGGGAATATCAAGAGGTATTACCAATGAGATGTTGAATTATTATAGAGAATTTGCAGGTAGAAGTGGAATAACCCTCTAAAAGGGTACTTGTATAGTCAGTTTATTTAGTGTCCAATAATAAGCTATTATATCTAATTTATTCTCAATATCCATAGATTATTATTAATGAACTAAGTTGAGTACCGAAGGCTAAATGTATGACTTAGGTTTGCTTGCAACCTTCTTCAAGTTCTTTTTCAAAATCTTTTGGTAAATCCTTATCGTTAAAATCTAAACCACCTAAACCAGATCCAGTGCCTGCACCTCCTAAAGCTCCTAAACCTGGGATACCTCCAACATCACCAACTAATTCAGTTGGAGGTTGTCCTAATTCTTGCAAAGATTCTAATAAAACATTCACTCTATCTCTTTTAATTTTATCATTATCGTCATATCCAGGAGCATCAAATACCGATAATATTTCAGTTGTTATATTGTATTGCTTGGTGTAATTTGAGTGATCGGCTTCAGAAATTGAATCTTTATTTTCTGAAAGATATTCGGGAAATTTAGAATTAAGATCTTTAATTGGTTCGTATAACACTTCTTTGGATGACAATTGCTCTAACATATCAACTAATAATTTAGACATGTCAAGGTCTCCTTCTCCACCGGCTCCTCCCATTCCTGCGAGAAGTTGAGTGAGCATATCTTCTGGACTTGTAGCAGATTGATCATTTATTATTTGTTCATCGATATTTTTACCAGACTTCTTTAATCTTTCCATTGTATCTTTCATTACATTATCAAAATTTTGAGGAGTTGAAGCTTCAACAGCATCATTTTGATGACTTTGATCAAATTGCTTAACTAATTCTTCAAATTGTTTCTTAGTTTCGGGATCTTCAATGTTGAGGTCCTTTATGAGGTCTTCGATATTTGTATGAAGTTCCGTATCAAGCGGATTTAAATTATTCTCAATGGCTTCTTTAGCTTCTTTTCCAACTTCTACTGCGCTAGTAGTGGTTCCAAATCCATCAACATTAGATCCTGGAGGCTTATTCAACACTTCATCTGCAAAATCATCCAATAGATCATCAAGGTCGTCAAGATCATCGTCTTGTTCTGGGACAGCATTAACGACAGTTGAAGCTTGTTCTTCGACTGCCGGTGCGACTACTTCCTGTTTGGAATCCTTCTTTGTTAAATCCAGCATTGTATGTTGAGTGGTAAAGAAAAGGGGATTAGCAAAGCAAATATTGGGAGGTCAATTATGGAGGTCGAGCATTGGATTGTGATATTGTGGGGCAAAAGAGGGAAAAATACCGAGGTCCTGCATTTCGGAACAACCAAACGGTTATTGCTAAAGGCTATGACACCAGGAGATAGAAAGTGAACTATACTGAACATCCGGTCCTTCAAAGGTCTTACGGTCTGTGTTCCTCTTGTGATGGGCTAATATTACTTTTAACAAGCTCAGTGAAACCATGCATTCTCTTTTAATTAAGATGGTAAAAATAAAAACAAGTGAAGCATGTCTCTTTACATTATGTGGCCCCAATGCGATGATTGCAGTTTTATGTGGAGCTGCAATTTTGGCTACTATCGCATACTAAGCTCTGTAGTTTGACACTCAATTACGGTATGAATGAACATTATTAGCAATGAAAGAAATAACAAGGTAGATAACCTGATAAAGAAAAAAAAAGTAAGAGTAATTCAAATTTGCTAATTAACAAACTAATGTCAAAAAAGAATGCTTGTTGTTCTCACTATCCCATACATTCCAGCTGAGGTTGTGTCTTTCTGATTGAGTTAGCGGCACTAAATCTTTCTAGCAGGATGAACTGAGTAATTGTCTAATGCTAAAATATTTTGACATTGGTCTATCTTGAAACTTCAAATTCTGTAATCAATACAACTAATTTCAGTAGCAACGTTCACATACCATTACATACCATGGTGGATAGATATAACAGCCACTTGTTTTTCAAACTTCAGCAGCCATTTCCCATATTCCCCATTACCTGGTCGTGTGCCTACTGATTGAAGATTTCCACTAGGAAATGGGCCACTGGACCTTTAAATTGTGAACTGGAAGTGAGCTGAAGACCAGTAAACAACCCGTTCATTATTCTGAGGTTGACTGAAAAAACAAAATTTAAATAAAAGACAGAATGTCACTTTGTAAAACCAGGTTACAAGAAGAAAGAAAGCAATGGAGAAAGGATCACCCATTTGGATTCTTTGCCAAACCAGTTAAAGCTGCAGATGGGTCTCTAGATTTGACCACCTGGAGAGCAGGTATTCCAGGAAAGGCAAATACTATATGGCAAGATGCTACTTATCCTATAACTATAACGTTTCCAGAAGAATATCCTTCAAAACCTCCTAAAGTCAAATTTCCTGCTGAATTTTACCATCCTAACATCTATCCAAGTGGAACGGTTTGTCTTTCTATATTGAATGAAGAACAAGATTGGCGTCCTGCAATTACTTTGAAGCAAATAGTGTTGGGAATACAAGAATTATTAGACTCTCCTAATCCTGATTCTCCTGCTCAAGAACCTGCTTGGAGGGCATTTCTTAAGGAAAGAGCTTTGTATGAAAAGAAGGTAACGGAACAAGCAAAGAAGTATACATCAACCACCTTGTAAGATAAAGAGACAATGGTACGTATAGTATGTTCGTTGGCTGGTAGATTTGTTGTTTTTCTTTTTTTTTTTGTTTCATCTTTGCTACGAAGTGAAGATACAGCATTTGTAAGATATTTTAATTCTTCTTGTGGGTAGAGAAAAGAAGTTAACTAATTTTTCATTTTTTTTTTTTTTGTTTTTTTTATTTATATTTTATTTAATAAACAGAACTATAATCAAAATAATATTGTAGACTATAATATCTGGAGGGAACTTAGCAAGAACATTTCTTAGCATTTCATTTTCTCCCTATCTCTTCGCAATAGAACATAAAACGTGTAGGTTTAAGTCACTTTAACTTATACACATTCACTATCTTTTATAAGATCCCTACTCTTTGTTCCACCATTCGCTAATTCACCTAACTGAGAAGTTCCCTTTTCCTTATAAGTACTAACAGCAGGAATATCTGCTTTTATCCTAGTTACAAGTGTCAGATAAGCTCTTGGTTCCAATCTTATAAGGGTATGCAAAGGTATCGACATCCATGGAGATTCTTCTTGAGGAACATTCATGAAATAAGCATAAAGACATCTTAACACTGCTTGATGAGTAATAATCAAAATATTTTCTTGCCTTTCTAATTCCATAATAATCGGTTCTAATCTTATAACAATATCACGATAAGATTCACCACCTCTATAACGATATTCATATTTATTATCATCTCTTGCCTTGAAATCTTCAGGAAATTTCTCTTCAATTTCTTCATAAGTCATTCCATCACATTCTCCAGCATCTAATTCATCAAGTGCCTTCCATTGAAGCTTTTTACTATACGGTAAAAATGAAGCAGTTTGTTGAGTTCTATTTAATGTTGAAGTCCATACCGTCAAATTTGTGTGCTTATGTTCTTCTCCTAAAGATTTTAAAACTAATTCTGGTAATTTCTTTGCATATTTCCAACCTCTTTCAGAAAGATTAGCATCACCTCCAATTTGTCCCGTTAAATTATATTCTGATTCTCCATGTCTTGATAATAATATACTTCTTGGCTTAATGTGTAAATTCATCACATAATAAACAATTCTACTTTCAAGGTAGCTTTCAATTCTATTTAAAATGATTTTTTGGTTAACATTAACTAATTTAATAAAAGTTAAATCTTTGTCAGCTTTTTCATCCATGGTTTCATAATTTTGTTCATAAAATTCGATTTTTTTAAGGAAATCTTTAGTGGCAAATTCAGAATCTTTATTTGAATAATCTGGAGATGTTGATTTAACATCAACAATATTTTGTATAACCAAATCTTGATCATTACAAAAACTTTCTAAAAACATTGGTTCAATACTATTTTCTCTGCAAATGTTTAAGATTTCTGATCTTCTTGATCTTGTTGAATTTGTTGCATCCAATATTCCCACCACTCCCAATTCTTCAACAAACCATTTCATCATATCTTTAATGGCGCCATCAATAGCTTCTTGCCTCTGACTAAGTCCTTCTTTATTTCCTGGATCGAAAAATTCAGCAGTAAGATTTTCGATATCACTGGCGAGTTCTCTACGATAGTTTCCAACATTGAAACATTTAGATTTAATGGATAACCAAGAAAGATACCTAACAATCTTTTGGGCAATTAATGACTTCCCACGAGCCGGTAAACCTACCATTACCACACATACTCGAACATTTTCAACATGAGAAATTGAGTAAACCGGCATAATTTGTATATGCAACCAGTAGTTATTTGTAGCTTTGCTTTGTTTTTTGTTTTTTCTTTGCCTGTTCTTTAAGGTTGTTGGAGTTTTATTCTCTGTTGCAGTTGAGTTACCTTTTCGCAAAAACAAAAATCAGAGATCAACAGTTGCTCCTGTAATCTGTTAATATGTGCCAGGGTATTTGTTATACTTTACAGTTCTTTACACGATTCTGTAAATAATGACTGATCAATAGGAACTGGGGCAATATGGACTGTTCGGTAATTCGATTTTGTCGACAGATAACAGAAAAATAAAATGTAAAAAAAAAAAAAAAAAAAATGAAAAAAATTTATCTTAAAATAAGTGAATTGGAGTGGAGAAGAAATAGTTCGAAAGAGATACTGGCTGGGTTACCTTGTTAACTATTTGCTGACAATTGGATTATTGAAGTGTAGGATATGTACTCTACCAACTATCAACAACAAAAGTAAAGAACAAACACAGAGACGATTAAATAAAATGCGGAGAACATCAAATAGAAATTAGTTGAAAGGGGAAAAGCTATCAGTAGTGCAGGTTAAGTCAAATGACAAACTAGAGGTGATAACATGAAAGTTTTGAGGTGAGGTATAATTTATGAGAATATAGTCTATAAGTATAGAAAAATTAGAATAATGTTAGGGGAGTTTACCAAAAAAAAAATAACTTTGCTAATGAGGTGATTACATTGAATTAGAAGCTGTTTAAAGAAGTAGATACCTTGGATTAGTGGACTTGAATCTGAATTGAAAAATGGATCTCTGATAAGTTTTTTTCCACCCGACATGTACGTTGGAAAAGCGCACTCTTTGGCAATATTCTGGGGTCCCACCAATAAAAATTTGGCAAAGATTCCCCAGATTCCCCCGGATTCGTGAGAAAATTTGGTTAGAAGAATTTGCAAATCTAAATGGGACGCAATAAAAAGTTTGGACTTGAAACTGTTTATATTGGAATCAGATGTTTGATATTGTTTCATAGAAAAGGAGAAACTGATTTGTAGTATATGTAGTGAGGTGGAGAAATATTTAGAGATGTAGAAATGTCGAAATGTAGATGTGTATAAGTATACGAATCTGAAATATAGCGATCTCGAAATGCTTCAACAATATCTTTCTCGGATTTAAAGAATCGCCCGCTCACGTGCACGTAATGAAATGTCTTAATGATGGTGGGGTGAAAAGAAGTGGTCTCCTACTTGAAGCTCACGATTACTTCGCGAGCGCCAGGAAGGTTCTTTCAATGAAAGCGCACTACTCCAGCACAAGATATAAATGTGCTTTTGATAACTACCAACTAAAAATAATTCAATGTTAGAAAGCGGCATGTGGGTTTCTTCTAATTATGCGACATATCTCTTTCTTCTACAATAGATGAATCCATTCGTAACTTTTCGAAACCTAAGAAATACGGCGTACAATGCTTAAACTCCGTGCTAAAGGATTGTCAATTCTGAAACGTCAGTAGCGGGGGTGAGGGCTACAAGAACCTCTCTCTAATGGCCAGTCGGTAGCTGCAAAGTAAAATACTTCTGCTTGAAAGAATAGCAAAACAAGATGTTTAATGCGCATTTATGGTACCATAGGAGCATTTGCGGAGCGAGTGATCACGATATTGTATGAGAAATCACCATATTGTACAATAACTATTCGTATATTCATGGTTCTTTGATCAAGCGTTCATGACATCTCTGGCAACTCTGTTCCACCAGAGAATTGCTCCACCAGAGAAATGCGCTCGGCTCTCTGTAAACTGCGCCGTGAAAGAAAAATTGTTTTTTCCCTCTCCTATTTATCCTTCACTTTCTTTATATGCAGTATATTTCGATTATCTCTTGTACTTTTTTTTTTCCGAACTCCTGTCAGTTGATCATTTTCAAGATCTACTTGCCCTTTGCTAACGTCCAATACTATATTTCCAACCATGAAACGATTCTTGGGTAGATCCAAGAAACAGGATGAACAGAAACCATCTGACAATCAGACTAATTACAGCTGCTCAAGCGGGTTAACTGGACCAATATCTACTGGTACTCCGAGCTCTTCAAGTGTTATTAATAATGGCTCAAATGGAGATGTTGAGTCTATTACTTCAGGCGCTGCCACTATTGAGTCACAAGATTCCCTAAAAAAGCTTCAGCCCATGTTTGGCGGAAATAGAGGCAACAGAAGATATAGTAATGAAGGAAATTTTCAAACTAAAGAGGGCACTTCTAAAGTTTTGTCCGGGACTTCTCCTAAAAATTCCTCCTCTCGTGCCATGAATTCAAGTTTTTCAACAGCTACTAGTTCTTCTCCATTTACAAATGACCCAAATTTAAACTTGAATCCAGTGATTCTGAACCCAACTTCAACTGCAACCTCAGTTTATACCAAAGATTCTCAAATCTTTGGCCAATCGGTGTTCTCCCAATCAGCAAAGTCTCACTCAACTAGACAATCTTCATATAATTCAAGAGGAGATTCGAATAAACAAAATAACTCAAGTAGTGGTTACTCGAGATATCTTTCTGACGGGCAGCCACTTAAAGTTATGGATATTCCAGAAGAATCTAATGAAGATAGGCCAGCGAATGAAGCATTAACTGATAAAATTCATGGACTCTATGAGGATATTTCATTCTCAGTAAATCAATATAGTAACAGTGTGGTTAACTTAACAACTTCGGTTATTAATATAATAGATTGTTTAAAAATTTATGTTCAATTTGTGAATGATAACTATTCTCAAACTTCTGATCAATGGGAGTTTGATACTTATAATAATGAATATGTGAGAAAGTTGATGAAAATCTATTTAAACCTTCATGATAACCTTCTTGTCGATGAAGTTTACATCAAATTGAAACTTCTCCTAGTAAAGAACTTTAATGATTTTGCATTAACTTTAAATTGCTCTAGTTGGAGAATTCTTTATGGTCAAAATAATGATAGAGGTATTCGAAAGCCAGCTTCAAAATCAAATGTATCATCATTACCAACCATAGCTTCATATTCTAATACAGGAAGTTCCACAGCTCCTTCAATGGTTCCGCAAATTTCAAAACCTCAAAATTACTCAATAGGGGTAAACGATGGTAAATCTCTTCCAAATGAAGATGTATTATCATCTATTATTGACAAAATTACCAAGACTACATTACCTATAAAAGATTTGAATGGTTCATTTATAGCCCCAATCACTCGAGGTATAAGTAAAAACCTTAATATCTTATGTTTGTATTTCGGGCACCCAAATCCTACTGAGTATCATCTGCATTTAATTCAAAGATTGCACGAATTATACGATGATATTCATTTCCTTAGTATTCAAAATCGTGTGGAGCTTGCTTCTGCTGACACTATAAAGACTCCATTACCACAACAACTGGAGCCACATCGTCAACAATATCATCATTCAGGTCAACATCAAACGCAAGATTTCTCTAATTCCATCCTTCAGTCGTCCATAAACAAACCTCAAAGAAGCAAATTTAAGCTTCCATTTCGTATACCATCGGATATGAGTAACCCGCCGATGTCAATATCACTTTCCGTAGAAAGCTCCCAACGAACTTCTGGAACTATGGGAGGTTATATTTACCCCATGATTGATTTAGAGAAACAACCACACCTTGTTTCTTATACATCTTCCAAATTTGCCATAACTTGTGGTCATGTTTGTCTTAATAGTAATGAAGGAAATTCTGATTACCCACATGTATCGGCTCCACTGTCGGTATTAATCTCATTATATAAGCAAGCATTGATTAGCCAATACCGAAAGTTTGATGAACAACCAGGTAATGATATGGCCATGATGGAATCTAAAGCTGCCTATGGTAAGGTATTGCATCAATTGGATGAAATATTTCCATTAAAAAAGATTAAGATTCAGAATTCGAAACAAACAGAACTTCGTAATTTACCTATTCATAGATTTGGTCAAATTATATGGGGAGAAAGAACTTTAATGAAATTAAACAAAAAGGATAACGCTGATGATGATTTAGTAGAAAAGAGATTATCAGATTTAGCCATCATCAAAGTGAATAAAAATCTCAAATGTGATCAAAATTACTTGGGAGATGACATTGCATTCAATGAGTTTGATCCAGGTTTAATGTTTGATAATTTGTACGTTAGATCAGTTATTGATCTTCATAGAAGTAAAAAGATATTGGACATAAATGAAGTTGATTCTTCAATATCTAACTCCACTTCAGAAAATGAAAGTTTGAAAAATGTGAATGGTTTGCCAGTATTCAAATATGGTTCTACCACCAAGTTCACCAAGGGTAACTTAAATGGTATTAAATTGGTTTATTGGTTGGATGGAGCCATTCACTCGTCTGAATTTGTGGTTAATTCTTTAGAAAACAATTCTGCATTTGCCGCTGGCGGTGATAGTGGAGCTTGGATATTGGCAAAACTAGAAGACTGTAGGACTTCTAGAGAGTCAAAAGGTTTGGGAGTTGTTGGTATGTTACATTCCTATGATGGAGAGTATAAACAATTTGGATTGTATACCCCTATGTGTGAAATATTGGAAAGGTTAGAAGAAGTAACATCTATAAAATGGGGTGTTGTGGGAGTTCCAGAAAAGGATCAAGAGAAAAATGCTTTGCTGGTATCTGAATCAGAAGAAGAACCAAACTTTTCAGATAAAGATAGAAATAGTGAAGATGATGATATAGATGGTACAACAGACAGTGACTACGAGAGTAGTGTGGAAGGTATGGATGGAGCAGTGCCTCCAGAAGTGGACTAAATTATAGCTTTTTTTTTAGTTTTCTATTAAAAATATATAAACTTATATAATTAAATGATAAATGACAAATGGTCTACGTTGTATGATTATTCAGAGGAGTTAATATAATTCAACAGTTAACTATAACAAGTAAGCAGCAATAGCTGCTAAACCAGCACCAGCACCAGCACCAGATCCTACCATGGCAGCAATTGCCTTACTAGACGATGACTTAGAAGAAGTAGAAGTTGAGGAAGAAGCACTAGAAGTTTCTGATGTTCCTTTGGTACTAGTAACTGAAGAAGATACTTTAGTACTGGTCAACTTAGTTGAACTTAAACTAGATTCAGTTGAGTTTGAATAATGGATACTCAGGGAAGTATAAGTAGGAACTGAAGTGGTTGATGAATTTGAATAAGTAGTAGAAGAAGCTTGGTTTGAAGAGGAACCTGAACTTGAGGTAGATGAAGTTGAGTTCACATCAACAGCTTTAATAGAAAATTCAATACCTCCATTGGCATTGCTGACAAGAGCAGCATATCTATATTGGGAGTAACGGTATGGATCACTAACATTCTTAGCAGCATAGAAAGTACTTGAGCCATTAAGAGTTAAAATGTTTGAAGAATCAATTGTTGCTTGTTGAGAGCCAAGAACTGAAAGGGCAAGGAATTCATCCAACAGGTTTAAAGTAACTTGGAAACTTCCAAGAGAACCCAGAACAATTTCTGCTTCATCATCATATTGAAGAGTTTGAGCTGATACTCCTAAAAAGAAATAATTAATTCCAGCTCCTTCATGAGTTGAAGTTAATCCACTTCCATTAATAGTTTCATCTTTAGAATCAACGAAAAGTTGAATATCGCGAACGGCAGCGAGTGCTAAAGTTGAAGAAGCGAGAGTGAGAATTAAAGTTGAAAATTGCATTTTAATTAGACCGACTAGTTAGACGTAAGTAGGACTTATTTCGACTTAATTTAGTTGGATGAAGAAGAAGAAGAAGAAAAAAAGAAAAAGAGGAACAAGAAACATTTTTCAAAGAAACTTATTTAGTAAAGCCTTACATTTGAGTATCTTGTCGAATCGAGTTATTGTGGGTAATAGTGTGGAGTCATCGTGTGGCTAGGAGAATAAATAGAAATATAATAAATGATCGAAAGTAGAGCAAATTAAGCCCAAATGGTGCAAAAATATTCGCAAAAGATGCCGCATCCCATGAGTAATGATGTTCATTCTGGTACCACTCGATCATCTCCATGCCCTCCCACCCCTATTATTGAAGTTCACATTTGTAAATTATCGAGTGATTTTATGATATTTTAAGGGTTTCTATTATCTAATTGTCTTTAAGTAAAGGGCGGAAGGTCATGTAGTTACTAGACCACGACATTTTTTGTTTTTTTTTTTTTTTGAATCTCTCCTTTGTCAGAAAGCGGAATAGTAATTAAGTTGGAGGCTATTTCTTAAACCCTTACAAATGAAGACAATTGCACCAATTTGGGAATCTCGATATCTTTATTGTGATGCACTTGGGATGGGGGAAAAAATATAAGACATCAACTTTTCATTGGTTTGTCCAATTCCCCAATTATTAGCTAATATATTCGTTTTTGAGGCTCAACCAAATACGAAATATCCCAAAATTTCAAGATTTGGTTCGCGAATTCTGGAGAAATCTACAAAAAAAAATTTTTTTCTGGAACCAATTTCGTCCATTGGCTGCAATTTTCATATATGAAATTTATTTTACTCAATAACTAAATAGAGAGAAATATGCAACGCAATAAAAAATGACAAAATATCAAATATTGTCAACGAAACGATATAAAAACAAAATATTTTTATACAAATGAAAATAGAATTACATCAAAATTTAAAGGAAGAATGCTGCAATTGCAACCATACCAGCACCAGCAGCACCAGCTCCATATTGAGCAGCTCCATTAGCAGAAGTAGTGATGGATGGAGCAGTAGTGGTTGGTTTAGCAGTACTTGTAGTGGTTGGTTTAGTGACTGGGGTGACGGTTGTAGTGGGGATGTTTGGAGTTGTAGAAGCTGGACACCAAGTGGTTGTTAAAGTAACTGGAACAACGGTAGTAACAGTAACTGGAGTGTGTCTTGCTGGACAATCAGTTACAGTAGAAGCACATGAAGTGATAGTGATGACAGTTGATCTATGAGAAGTGTAAGTTAAAGTAGTATAGTTTTGGAAACCAGAGCTAGATGGGGTTGGAGTAGCACTTGAAGAACCACCAACTTTGACAACCTTAATGCTAAATGGAATAGCACCTTCAACTCCGTTAACAAGAGCAGCATAAGAACTGGTTGAATAACTGTATGGGTCATTAACATTATGAGCAGCATAGAAAGTGCTAACGCCACCAAGAGTAAGTTTGGAGTCAGTAATGCTTACTGGGGAAGGGCCAACCACCGAAAGAGCAAGGAAGTCACCAGCCAGATTCAAAGTAACATCAATGCTACCAAGAGATCCTTTAATGGTATTAGATGAATCATCATATTCAAGGGTTTCAGCTCCATCTCCTAAGAAAAAGTAATTAATACCGGCACCTTCATGAATTGAGGATAAACCTTTACCATTAATGGTTTGGTCAGTAGAATCAACGAAAAGTTGAACTTCAGTGACTGCAGCGAGTGAAAGAGTAGCAAATGCAATAGTTAAAGCGAATGTGGAAAATCTCATTTTTTGTTTTTTTCTAAGTTTTCTTTGTTAGATTATGATATTATAATTAAAGAAAAGCTTGATTATTGAACGAAACCTTGTACTTTTATATTCCTTCAGCAATGTTTAATAGAATAGAAGGGGTACTCACTTCCATTGATTCGATAGAAAGGTTTTCTAAAATTAGGATTGCAACCACACGATTTGGAGTGAGATGTATAGTGACGCAATTGAGCAAACGAAGCCAGCAATATGCACTAACCATGCTTCCTTTTTGTGGCTTAATTCAAGTTCCCCTCAGAAATTGGGTGGTTACAAACTTTAATGTTACATCAAAAATCTAAAAATACATTTTAATGTGAGCAAAGCCGCACGCAAGAAAAGAAACTGTTGCCAGCACGGAAAAATTAGCGAATAAAGAAGTAAAGTGAACGAGATGGAATAGATTTGCTTGATGCAATAACTTTTAGCTATGGGGCTTGGTTTCCGAGATTTGCTTAATTGAGTTTGCTTAGTAGTTTATCTTACATTATTATCATCGAATAAATTAGCATAATTATGAAATGACTTCTAGTAGATTGACATGTCTTGTGTATGAGCATCTGACGAAAAGAGATGCAGGCCCCGAGAATTGAAATTTTCAGTCAAATTTACTGAATTCTAAAATTGAGTGATGCAGTGATTCTTCTGGACGAACGGCACTAAACGTGTATCTCGTCCTAAATGCAACATAGGAACACTTTGATGCAGGGCCCTTTGGGAGAAGGGGTAGAAAGTCCTGGTATGGGTTATTAATAGTTTTTGTCATGGTTATGGTTGCAAAATATTGCTTTAGCTCTTCCCTTCTTCCATCATGCTCATTCTCAACCAATGCAGGAACACTTCCTCTTCTTATTACTTTGGACGTTAACAGACTTCACTTTTGCAATGTTAATATAATGGATTAATTATTTGCACAATGTTTGACGTTCCAGTCTCAATACAAGTCTTGATAGAGTAAGTTGTGTTTACAGTATGTTCTCGTATCTATAACTGTATCTTCTAAGTGCTCGAATGTTTTCGAGCACGTTCAATGTACAACAGAATTCTTGTATATACCCATACATTCAAGGAGAATGTCCTAATTCATAACCTAAAATTGTTTCGAAACAAGAAAAATATTAACCGTTTACCTTTCTGAATGAAAAGTGTGATGCACGAAGTGAAAAATTGATCATGAGAGAAGAACGGCACTCTTTGCTCAGACTGTACCACTTGATGGTCAGCAAGGTTCCAAACCTGGTGAATAAACCCATCTATATGTCACATCTCCACTAGTCTCTATCAGTTCCTTTCATTTTGTTTATATTCAATGAACCTGTTCAATGTCCGCCAGCATTCTTCAGCTCTGAACTTGAGCTCTGGTAACTTGTTCTTATCAATCCTTTTGAAAACATCCCTAACTTGAGGTTCAAGTTCTCTTAATTGAGTCAAATAATTGTCATTTACAAATACTGGTTCATCATATGGATACTCAGAATCACCAAATATTTCGTAGATTAAATCCAAAGATTCAATGACTATGATGAATCCCTTTGATTTGAGTTCTAAATCATTATTTGAGCTCTTTATGTAATCAGCACTGGTGAATTTTCCAATCAACTCGATTAAATACTTGGATATGAGTCTTGTTATTTCAACATTATTAATGGTCGAAGCAACACTACCCAAAAATCCAACCGAAGAAAGAATAAATTCATAAATTTCAACCTTCTCTCCAACCAGTTGATCCAGATTTTGTTGTTCAATTGTTGATAATAGTTGATTGGTTTTGGCTATAAGTTCCAAGAACATCTCGTTATTTAATCGATCATTGACGGTGGACCCAATGGTTTTAATTATAACCCAAAATACATTAAGGCAACTAGTTTGGAGTTGTAATGAGTCTGGATTAGAACTGGTATTACTAGATAATCCAATTATGGTATCCCATAATTTCAAGCTCAATTCGTACCATTCAGTTGGAACATTCTCGCAATTTAGAATAAACCAACACAAATTATTGAAACATATAAGAATTTTATTGTTTAGCTGAAGAATGTTGTTATTGTTATTATCAAATTCAAGTAACTCAATCAACAAGGGGAATATGACCTTATTTAACAATTTGGTAAATTCGTTATTCAAATAAATTTTATTATTATTTTCATTTATGGCAAGAAATTCCCAAATTGAAGTGAAAATATCAATTGAAGTCTCCAACAATTGAATATCTTCTTTCGATTGAGATTTCTCTTTAGTATCACCAGATATTTGTTGGTCAATATCTTGTTTGGTCTGTTTAGCCGATTCAATTGGTTCATTTGACTCGATAGAATTACTTAATAAATGGGTTTTCAAATCATCCAAGTTAATTTTGATAATATTTGAACTTAAATTCTCAAGAATCTTAGTAATAGTTACCAATTTATCATTTTCATTCGCTGATTGGTTTAAAGATTCAAATATCTGATATTTAATCCCTTCAATATAACCTCTACTAAGTCTATTTTCTGGTTGTTGTTGTTGTCCAAGAATATTTTCAAGATTTTCAATTGAAAAATTGGGGTTTTGCTGCAACTTTAGTATAAACTCATTGGACTCGGTTGAAAATTCATAAATAAAATCCAATAATGTATTATACAATTTAGATGTAACTTTGTAATCAGGTATGTTCCAATTAAGTAAATTGATGATTAAGTTAAGTATAGGATCAATCTTACTAAAAATGTTGTTATATAACTCTTCAGATCCACTAGCGATCACAATAATTAAAGAAATGATATTTTCTGTGAAATCGTATAACAATTGAATCTTTGCCTTTTCATCGATTTTTTTAGAAATTGAATTCTCATTATCAGGGAGTTTCTTTGACTCAGAAAGAAATTTAAATGAAGTTTCTATTTTATTTAAGCTTGATTCAATTGCTGCCCAAATATTTTGTCTCCAATAATAAATAATTAATTCATAGCCTTCTTCAATTCCTAAATTTCTTAACAATCCAAATGATTCAACGACGATCTCATCATTTGAGTCATTCAAGCATTGTTCCATGATTATTGGAACCAATTTTTCCTTTAAACAAAGTTTTCTCATTCTAGTATCTTCACAAATTACTGTTAAAGCTCCTAGAGCCATCGATTTATCATTTGGAACTGTAGATTTCAAGTTGTTAATTAAAGGTACAATCTTTGCTTTACGAGTTGTTTCGTCCTTTTGATCATCATTCCCTTGCTTTTTTTGTCCAAGTGGGTTAATTCGAGCCTTACGGGTACTCTTGTTCTTCTTAAGTTTTCCCATAATGGATGTTAAATGATGTAAATGCCAACTGTTGGTAATGAATGGTACAATTGGAGAGTTCAAATTTTGCACAGAACTCATTTCAATAAAATTAAAGATGAGATCACGTGACCACTTTTAGTTGATGGAAGTAGTAAAGCTCTAGAGATGAGAGACTTGGCTCTGGGAATTAACATAGCAGGGTTATGCAAGTAATACTCTGGATTGATTCAGTTTAAACAATCTTTTTGTATTGACAAGAGGTTAAATCTATTCAACCAAAATTACACGTATTTTATGTTTTTGACTGAAAAATTCATGTCACAATTCGGTTAACCAGTGAGGTTCATGTTATATCCTTTGATTTCTATATACAATTACTTAGTCCTTAGATGGATCATTTGCATTTCCAAGATTGGAATCAACCTCAGGCATGGGATTTACCTTAACTTCAGGTGGAAGAGTAGATGGATGCAATAATTCCCTTATATCTTTCTTGATCTCTTCTATACTTGCTGGAGGTTGTTCTACCTCAGGGATTTCAATATCAGTTCTTAAATTACCATCTTTCCTGAGACGATCGCTACATTTGTTAGTTAGTAAATGAATAAGTTCCAGTTATATTTAATAATTTTGAATAAAGAGGAGTGGTGAAGAGGGTGCGGTGGAGAGGGTGTGGAGGCATCTTTATAAATGCTTGTAATAAGTGAAAAATCCATTCATCACCATCTTAGTGCAACTTTTTCCCCAAGTCTCATCCATTTACTTACATAACCAATGGTTCCCAAAAATTTGTACCTCCAAACCAACTCACAGCTCCTACAAATACAATGGTAATTGCTTTGATTGCTTTGGACGACATTTTGGAGATGAAAAGTGATAAGTAACTAGTGTTGGCAAGTAGTTCATCTCAAACTGCTTTAGAAATTCGTTAAACATTCCATATGGATTGTATACAGGAACTGTTTTTAGTGTTTGCAGCCAACCGTGATGGAGCTAAGCTTCAATGAAGATTGAAGACAAAGCCAAACTAGAAACGTAATGAAGGGTATCAAAGATACTTTGACAAAAGAAAACTTGATATGGCTGTAGATATGTTACTCATTTTTTATGGAAATGAAAGAAAATAAATAGAAAATATAATTAGAGTCTCTGGATTTTTGAATTCAGAGTGTTCCTTTCTCTAATTAATATATATATCATTATCAGAGTACACCCAATCGAAGAGCTAACATATTCTCGATGTTACTCCTTTGAAAAAAACATTTATTTCTCCCAGAATTACTGTATATCTTCAATTTATCCTGTATTATAAGAGCAAATGGATTAAAACAACTATGAAAGTCTTCTTGTTAGACCTCATTTGACTCTTCGACTTTCTGTTGCATTTGGTCTTAAACTAAACTTATTGACACCTGCACACAAGCCCTAGATGTAGAGTAACAGCCGGGTAAATTTTGCTGGAGTATAAAGGAGAGGATGATTCCTCAAGTCAATTATTTGGTTTAGGATTTTTTTCTCTAATCAAAAAGCTTATTAAAGCACGGGAATATTTGCCACGACGAGATAATGTAAATTATCAAGTTATACTCGTTGCCATTTATTACATAAATTTCATTCCCCAGATAAAATGTCCTATTAGGAAGTTTGAAATCCTCGAGTCTCTTCAGTGAGGCGATGGGCTTTGAATGTCGATTTTTATAGGACACATTGTAGAGAGTAACCAGTATTTTTGAAATAGTAGAAAAAAGTAGAGTCGAGTAGAATTGAGAAGAGTAAACAGAAATAAAGAAAAGTAGATTTTATTCAACCTTGAACAGTTCTAAGAACATATTGTCATACCTTGGAAAACAGGTTAGCACTCTCTTGAGGAGTCTCGATTTAGTTTTTCACGAGATGTTGTTTGGTTGGGTGCATTCAAGTTTTCACCGAGAAATGGAACTTAACATACACTAGCCAGATGACAACAATATTCAGGTTGTAGTTGTCATAGCTGTTGTTATAGCTGTTGTTATAGTTGTTGTGGTTGTTGCTATAGTTTTTATGGTTGTTATGGCTGTCATGGTTGTCATAGTTGTTGTTCCCTTACTAAAGCTCGGTACCCCTAACATGTTCCATGTTCCGGATTTATTTCTCTAGAAGGATTCTACTTCTACTACCCCCCTAGATGCAATAAAAGCAACCCATTTTCACATCTTCCTACATTTTGGTTCCTAATTTTTTATAATCAATTTATATTGAGCTAAACCCTTTAATTATACACAGAAGTTAACAAAATGCTTTTTTCTTTCAGTAATAATTTAACGGTACTTGTGGAAACCGATATCAGAAGCTCTTTCTCTGAAACATTGACGACAGATGTCTAAACCGTACTTTCTGATCAAACCAGTGTGGGAAGAACAGACACGACATTGTCTTGAACCTTTTCCGAATTTTCTTGGGTGGGAGAACCAAACAGTTTCGTGAGCCATTTTCTAAAAAAGTTAGTATAACGAAATAGAATATCAGAGATATGAGTAGAAAGTGATGGACCTGAGGATCCTTAAAACTGTCGAGATAGGGTCACAATATATTGAATGAATAGTGAGAAAGTAATAAATGAAATTCCAGGTCATCTCTTTATATCTATACAACATTGGAGTGGACATTCAGCAGTGCCTTTGACTCTCCATACTGAATTTATCTACCCATTAGATCAGATACTTGTAAGAGCTCTGCAGTTCAATTTTGATTCCGATTTTCCGGCCTCTACGTCTTTATATCCTATCAAATGTATCCCGAATTACATTTCAAAATAGAACATCTTTATACAGTTGAGATGCCCACTTGTGTTTGTCAACTGGCTCATTTTGAAGTTCTATGGTTGTCTTCCCAGAGTAATTTTGCATTTTATGGCCAGTCCTCAACTTATAGTTTAACTGTACTGTTTCCATCTATTACATTCAATTTATCTCAATCACTTCTATTACTTTGCTTAATATATCTATACATACAATAATATAGACTTTTGGATATGATAAATGAAAATCTAAATGGTAGTTTTCTTTTCTTTAAAAATCCATAAACTGTTCCCTCACTGTGTGAGCGTTGAGAGTCTGGCAAGAGAGAGGTTTGAAAAATTTGTAACTTACACAAAAATCGAAAAAAAGCGGTCGAGTCTCAAAATATGTGCACGTGTGCGCGTAAGGGCACCAGCCCTTATCATCTCATCTCAGAAACGAATAGTTAAACAAAAGATTGATCTTGAAACAAGCCAAATTTGCAACTATACATCACCATTAGTGCAATAAATTGTTAACCAGTTTACTATTTCTGCTTAAATATCATGGCAGGAGGTCATTCGCATAGGTCTGCTTTGAAAAATGACCACAAAGCATTCAAATCAAAGCATTCGACCAAAGGTCAATTGAAAAGTCAGTATAAAGGGAAAGTTGAAAAATCTATATCAACAAACAAAATTAAGAAACCACTTTCAAAGTTAGAGAGAAGGAATTTTAGTAAACAATTAAAGAACTCCAAGATTTTAGAGACGAAACAATCGAGAAAATTGTTTGAAGGAAATCAAGGAGCTGAAAAAATTGTAACTATAATTGGATTAACTAGAGACATATCAATCGAGGAAATTGCTACCAGATTAATCTATGACTATGAAAATATTGATAATGGTAAAGATATTGAACCAATCAAATTTCAAGCACCATCAGTAACTTCAGTTAAAGTTCAAAGATTCAAAACCAATTTAAAAATCATTTTACCAGATCAAAATAATTTATTATCGATATTGGATTCTTGTAAAGTTAGTGATTTTGTTGTAATTGGAATATCTGCTCAAGAAGAAGTTGAAAAAGATCATGGAGAAAAAATATTAAGAGCAATTATTGCACAAGGTATTGCATCTATAATAGGAGTATTACCAAATGTTATATCGAGTTATCCTAAAAGAAATCTTCAAATGGATATTAGGCAATCACTTCAATCGTTTATGAATCATTTCTTCCCTAACGAAGGAGAAAAATTATTTGCATTAGAAAATGAATCAGAATCTATAAATTGTATTCGTAATATATGTCAGAAATTTCCTAAATCTGTCAATTGGAGAGATCAAAGAGGTTATTTATTAGCAGATCAAGTTTATTGGGAAGGTACACAAAATTCGACTGATTTTGGTAGTTTAGTTGTTGAAGGAACTGTTAGAGGAACAGGATTCAATGCTAACAGATTAATTCACATACCAGGTTTTGGTGATTTTCAAATTGAAAAGATTGTGAAATCGTTACTGAATAATCTTAAAAAGAGTTCAACCATGGACGTAGATGAAAATACTGTCACTTATGTTCCCGATGAAAATCAAGAGACACTTGATGAGTTAAACAACGAAGAAACTGATATGGACAATGCATTTGATGATTATAATAATGAAGACGGATTTGGTATAAGAATGGATGATAAGCATTACTTTGATGATGATGGAAGTAGGAATTTACATGAAGTTAAAAAATTACCTAAGGGAACATCAGAATATCAAGGAAGGTGGTATTTAGATGATGTGTTAGAAGATGCATCTGATATAGAGGAAGATGATGAAGAACAAATCAATGGAGTAGAAGGAAATGAAGATGAAATAGATATGATGATCGATGGACAGACCAATACAGAATATGAACCTACTGAAGCAGGTGATAATCAATCAGAAATGTTTGTTGAATTAAGTGCTGAAGAAGAAGCAAGACAATTGAAACAATTTAGAGAAGCAGCAAATGAAGATCTTGAATTTCCTGATGAATTAGAAATCAATCCTGCGGAATCAGCAAGAGAAACTCTTTCTAACTATAGAGGAATTAAATCATTAGCTAATTGTGATTGGAATTATGATGAACAAGATGAACATACTCCAAGTATATGGAATAGAATTTTAAGAATCAATAATTTTAAGGCAACAAGGAATAAGATTGTTAAACAAAGTATCAAAGAAGCACAAATTAATATTGGAAGCAAATGTAAAATTCATATTAAAGCTCCATATTTCATCCTTGATAGAATCAATGTTGCTAAGCAACCATTTACAATTTATGAATTATTAGAACATGAGCATAAATTGTCATTAGTTAACTTTTCTTTCGAATCATGGGAAGATTATGAAGAACCAATAGCATCAAAGGAAACCCTTATTGTTCAATACGGACCAAGAAGGCAGATCATAGAGCCAACTTTCAATCAAGCATCAAACAATTCCAATAATGTACATAAATATGAAAAATTCCATCATCCTGGTAATTTTTCAATTGCAACTTGTATTGCTCCGGTATTATTTAGCAATGCACCAACGATTTTTTTCAAGGCAAATTCAATTGATGGGTCATTAGATTTAGTTGGACAAGGTACATTCCTTAATTGTGATCATTCCAGAATTGTTGCTGAAAGAGCAGTTCTTACTGGACATCCAGTTAAGATACATAAAAGAGTTGTTACCGTTAGGTACATGTTTTTCTCACCAGAAGATATCAATTGGTTTAAAGCTATACCTCTATTCACTAAATCTGGACGTAGTGGATTTATAAAAGAGAGTTTGGGTACTCATGGGTACTTTAAGGCTACTTTTGATGGTAAATTGACAGCTCAAGACACAGTGGCAATGAGTTTGTATAGAAGAGTTTGGCCCGAAATCTCTAGAGGATGGATTGAGGAAAAGGACTTTAATTAGATGAATGTATAAAATGAAGAACAATTGGTAATAGGTCAGTAGATATGTAGATTGACATACAACTTCAAAGTCCAAAATTGTGGAGGATGAATAGAAACTGCTCTACTTTCTCTAGTTCATTACCATTAGAACATAATTCAGCAGCGTTGAATTTCATTCTTACTGGAAATATTAATATGTTATGCCAAACTTAATTCACAAACAAAGATCTCTCAGTCCAACATGATCTAAATCTACATTACCAGGGACCATATCTTTGTCAGCTCATAAGCAATATGTTGTGCTCTGAACGGTTTCTGTTCATTTGAACTTGAGAAGATTGAGAAGATTGAGAAGATTGAGAACAGTGAGAACAGTGAGAACATTGAGAAGTTTGAGAGAAGTTTGAGCTTTTAGATAAGAAGCGAAAAATAGAAATGAAGGATCGATCTTTCACCAGAATTGCTCCTTCTTATTTGCTACCAAGTCCTTTTTTTCTCTTCTTACTACGAGTATTGTATCTTACAGTACATGGAATATCAAGAGTATTATAAGATTTGATTTAGAAACCACCATCACTTTTCCAGTTCCATCAGTGACTTAGTAATCAATTCGATTTTTCTTGCCTGAATTTTTTATTCATCGACCACTATGTCTCTATATATGCCTCAAGGGTCCAACCCTCAAACTGCATTATTCACCTGTAATACTTGTGGAATTAAATTCCCAACCGCTGAACTTCAACGTCAACATATGAAAACAGATTGGCATAGATATAATTTAAAGAGAAGAGTGGCAGATTTACCAGTAATCGATGCCACCACATTTGCAGAAATACTCCTTTCGAGACAAAGGTTTAGCCAAGATGATGAAGAAGAAGAAGATGAATATGGATTTGTTATTAATCATAGGAAATCTAAGAACTGTATCAGACAATTAACTAAGAAAGATTTGAAGAAACAAAATAAATTTCACCTGCGAGGAAGAGTTGGACAAATAAATGGGAATGGAAATGATGTTAGAAGTGAATCTCCCGCTTCAATACATTCAGAATTTTCAGAATTTTCACTTGGAGACAATAATTCTATTTCACAGCATGCTACGTTATCAGATATTAATTCAAACGTGGATACAACATCTGAATATAGCTATACCGACTTGACTCATACTGATTTCGAATCAACTGAACCAGAATCTGGGTCTGAAGATGAGTATTCAGATATTGATTCTGAATCTTATGACGAGTTGAAAGAAGAAGTAGCGGCTACCACATGCTTTTACTGTGGAACAAAACATTTGGAAAGGGAAGATAATATAAAGCATATGTTCCATAAACATGGATTGTATATACCTGAAAGATCATATTTGGTCAATCCTGATGGAATATTATTATTTTTAGGAGAAATTATAATGGAGGATCATGAATGTATAGTATGTGGATTTCAAGGGAAGAACTTACAAAGTATCAGACAGCACATAAAATCCAAGGGTCATAGCAAGATACCGTACGAGACCAAGGAAGAGAAAGCGATGGTTGATGAATTTTATAATTTCAATGTCGATAAGACAACCAAGAAGAAAAAGAGCATTGAGTCAAGTAAAAAGGTGTCATTTCATAGTGAAGAATATGAAGTTGTGCTAGAACATGAATTGAGGGAAAGTGGTGAGGAAATGGATGGAGATGAAGATGAAGATGAAGATGGAGATGGAGATGGAGATGGGGATGGGGATGGGGATGAGGATCAAGCACACAGAAACAGTAATTATGCAACAGTACAGGTAGATGAAAGCGGAGTTGAGCTTATCCTTCCTACTGGTTCTCGGATAGGACACAGATCTATGACTAGGTACTATCGTCAAAATCTCGCGCTTTCTAGAGAATTGAACGATTCTGAGAAAACAGTCGCAATTGCTGATAGAAGATTTGCACCAGGATTGACCGTTAGTGAAGTCACTAAGCAGGAGAAACTTACAAGAAGAATTGAACAAAGAGCAAGAAATACTTATTATAGGAAGGATAAAGGAAGTCAAATTAATTTCCAGAAGCACTTTAGGGATGAGTTGTTAGGACCAATGTGAGAGAAATTGGTACCATAGATATGAAAAATAAATATCAATTATAGTATCTCTTGTTCTGTAGTAGCATTCATCAGATTAATAGCCTTTTATGGAAATCACATATCTGTTCACTTACCCTCTACTCTCTTTCACTCTTCACTAGAGATGAAGACTGATAACAAAAATGAAGATTCAGGTTCCCCCCCAGGGCTCTCTTGCAAAACTTGTTCCTTGAAATTGATCCGAGAAATTCAAACTAAAGATATTCTCAATCTTTCTCCTGGTTATGAGATCATTTGTGGAGAAAGAGTCTATCAGCCAAACTCGGGTCCTTCTTGCGCGTCGCTTGGTGATCGAACAAAAAAGAAACTCATAGAATCGGTTGTGTGCAGGATAGAATCTTATCGAAAAAGTGACTTGGTCAGAAAACCACTTGAAAGTTATTTTATAATTATAAATCGTGATATTAGAAGGACAGAACGAACAATACCATTAGGTATTCAGTCAGAAATACCATATATTCAGTAAAACTATTTAACAAATCACTAATAATATATTCACCGGAAGATAAATCTTGATACTTCTTTATTGTTTGATCTCGTCTCCATCTTCCCATCTATTTAACTATTTATCTATTCATTTATTTATTTGTCACACTTTAATGATTTAAAATGGTACTAGAAACTGGTTTGTATGACGTGCTACTGGTGCAATCAAATGCCAGCATCGAGCAAATATCCAGATCGTACAAGAAACTTGCCTTGAAATACCATCCCGATAAAACCAA
This sequence comes from Chernovozyma sophiae-reginae, assembly GCA_030564725.1. Lineage (NCBI taxonomy): Eukaryota > Fungi > Ascomycota > Pichiomycetes > Serinales > Debaryomycetaceae > Chernovozyma > Chernovozyma sophiae-reginae. The sequence continues at coordinate 61,677 of JAKTYG010000027.1, forward strand.
TCACAATCCAGAATTAACTGAGAAGTTCAAGGAAGTTACGCGAGCGTATGAAGTTTTAAAGGACTCTAAAACTAGAAACGTATATGATTTCTATGGAGAGGCTGGTTTAGAAGGTTGTTTAATTAACAATGAAACACAAATGCAATCACGAGAACCAACACCTCCTTCAAATATTCCCAATTTCAGTCAATTTGGCCAATTTCAACAACCACCAATACCTGATTTTAGAAAATGTCCTGTTCAAACTGCAACAGATCTATTTTCTCAAGTATTTAATGATTTCCATTCCGCATTCAATAATTCGTTCAATAGCAGATTCCCTGTGAACATGATGAATATGGTTGGAGGAGTTGGTGGGATGAATACTGGGATCTACCCCAATTCAAATGTACAATATAAGGAAAACATTCAACCAATTTCTAATCCCAATAAGGAAAAATTAGTAAGAGGTCATGATATTCATCATGTTTGCCATGTAACATTACGAGAACTTTATAATGGTAAAGTTGTCAAATTTAAACTCCCCAAAAATAGTAAATGCAAAATGTGTAATGGTATTGGAGGATTAAATCCAAAACTGTGCAATAAATGTGCTGGTCAAGGTCAAGTATTGATTACTTTGTATAACCATAATGCTCAGTATCAAGAATTAAGTCTGTGTCGTGATTGCAGTGGTAGTGGAACAATCTTTTCACCCTCAGATAAATGTCTAAATTGTATTGACGGTTACATCAAAGAAAATAAGATCATTAAAGCCAATATCTTCCCTGGATCTAAAAATGATGATAAAATATTACTTCAAGGAGAAGCGGATGAAGGAAGAAATGTAATACCAGGAGATGTAATTATCCATCTACAAGAAATACCTAATGCTGATATAGTGAGAAGAAATAATGATTTATACATGGAATATAATATTGATTTAAAGACAGCATTAGTTGGAGGAAAAGTCATTTTAAAGAACTTTATGAAGGACGGACAAAATATAGAAGTGCTAATAAATGTTCATGGCCATGAGGATCTAAATGATGCAAATGTTCAGAAGGGAGAAATTGTGGGAGTAATTACAAATGGTACCCCTAAGATAATTAAAGATCTCGGAATGCCTATAAATGAAGCATCAGTTGACGGAGTATTTTATGAAAACTCTGATGAAGTTGAAAACTTTTCTGATGTTATTTTAGATTTAAAAAATTACAGAAGAGGAAATTTATTTATAAAGTTCAACGTTCAATTACCAAGGCTAGAAGACTTTGTTAATGGTAAAGAGGATTTAAGGAAGTTAGTGGAAATCTTACCTTCAGTTGAACAAGATGAAACATACACAGGACCAACTTTGAAGTCTTACCTTAGCAACATTCCTAATCTAGATAATCCAGATTGTCCTTTAAAAAAGCGAAAAGTTGTGATAAATAATGATATCAATATGAAAGTGAAAGGAAATGGTAAGAAAAGTACCAAAACGAAAGCTTATAGTTATGACGACATAGACATAGCTGACAGTGGAGAAGAAGAAAAAGAAGATGAACTGTTTTATACTGCACGCTGGGATGAAGAAGATCGAAAGAGAAAGACTAAACTAGAGCTGACTGGTTTAAATAATTATGTTCAATGTTAGAAGCATCTAAATTGTCGAAAGATTGAGTTTATGATTACTGAGAACAAAAAGGAGCCAATTATCAGGAGGTTCATGATGAAACTGAACTTGCGAATTCGGTGCAGAATGTTAAATTTAAGGTCCCTTGTTGGATATTATTTCTATTATAAAATATTCAAACTTTCTTCTCTCCACTTATATGTTAATGATTCTTGAACCTAAGTGTACATTTGTGATGGAATAACTATATATCTATAATATGTATAATACAAATTTCAATGTACTGAATCTGTAAGCCTAACTTTAATTTTTCACATCCTGTGAACCTCGAGTATCGGAAAGGCGGACATGCAGGACGGAGCTACCCGATTCTGGTGCAATCATTATTGGAATTGTACACAACTAAGTTCGAATTATTGGACCTTATCAGTTAATTAATCAAAGGTAAGCAACAGTTTGTTCAACATCTATTCCATTCAATTAAAATCAATAATTGAGATCCTATCGTTCTTGAATTACAATCTTTCTTTTGAAACTACGTGATAACCAAACATGGACGACAAGGTTCTTGATAGCTCTCTTATCAAGGATCTATCAAATCATATATATGAAAAACGTAAAGCAACTGCTTACCAAATAGAAAGTTTTACAAAGTCAGCACTAAGTAAAAATGATAGTCAAACTATTTATAAGATCATTAATGAATTGACAGAATTGACAGATGATGGTAGCAATTCTGCTAAAATGGGAGCTATTACTGCTCTTGGAAGTGTCTCAGTAGCACTCGGTTCATTTGCTATTGCATTCTTTTTAGAAGAAATTATAAAACCAATCTTGGCAACTTTCAGAGATACTGATGCAAGAGTTAGATACTACGCGTGTGAATCGCTATATAACATTGCTAAGATTGCCAGAGGTGAAATATTATTATACTTCAACGAGGTTTTTGATATCCTTTGTATATTAGTTACTGATACCGAATCATCAGTTAAAAATGCAGCAGACATTTTGGATAGATTAATTAAGGATATAGTCAGTGCCAAATCTACTAATTACGTGTCGATTTTACAACTTAAGGAAGAAGATGATCAACAACAGCAAATAAACAACATACCTTCTAATTTCTTAGATCCTAAAAGTGGAGTTGCATTTCAAGTTAATGAAGTTCAAGATTCTCAAAAGGCATTTTCATTACCTAAATTCATACCAACATTGTTAGAAAGAATGTATACTGTTGATCCTTTTGCTAAGAAGTTTTTAATAAGTTGGTTAGAATTATTTGATGACATTCCTTCTTTAGAATTGATAACTATATTGCCAAATTTTCTTGAACCATTAATCAAATTTTTAACTAATAATGCTCCTTCTGATGTTCGGATTGAGACCCAAAATCTTTTAAATACATTTTTAAAAGAAATCAAGAGTATTCAAAGGGCCAAAATTGAAGTGAAAAAGAGAATGATTCAAATAGAAAGGAAAAAAGCACAGAAACAACTACAGAATGAAGAAGAAAAGAAGAAACTAAACCTTAACCAAAAACCAGCAGAAGAGCAAATCCCAATTGAAACGACGCACAATATTTCCACTGAAAGTTCTGGTCCCATCCTGACAAATGAGTATTTATCAGGTAACCCCGAAGCAAAAAACAATTCCTCCAATCCAGATAAACTTGCTTCCAATATACTTTCAGAAACCACTGTGTCACTACATACAGATGACAATGAGTCCATCAAGTCGAATGATACAGTGATCAGAAAAAGCTTTGGAACTGAAGATAGCAAGGAAATTGAAGAAGATTTAACTTCTAGTCAACATTCTAGAATTTTTGGGAGTGAAGATGGTGAGCTTCTTTTGAATCGTCAAGATATTTTTATTGATTATTTGAAAATTATTGATATTCTATTATCATTCTTGAGACCTTCCGGTGGAAATCTTGGTCAAAGAAAATCGGTGGACAAATATAATGATACAACAAATGAAAGTCATGAAATCTATTTGGAAATTCAATTCACTATATTGAAATGGCTTCACGATATTTTATCTATTAATCCCACTAGTTTCATAAAGTATTTTCCGGATTGCGTGTCTATTACCCTTAAAAATGTTGAAATATCTGACAGGAATAAAGATGCTGAATTAAGAAACCAGTTTTTAAAATTTAATGGTTCTTTACAAAACTTTGTAACTGATTTGAACGATAGCAAAAAGAGAGATTCAACAGGGGAAAGAAAGAGGAAAACCGCAAAAGTTGGTGACGAAACCAAAGATGAAGAAGATCAAACAGGAAATATTGGTACATCTCAGTCGTCTACAACTACGACAGCAAACGTTTCTTCTCCTGCTACACCAGGAACTTCTATTTCGGCAACAGGAAGTGGGATTGTAGGAACTGGTATGACGGCAGTACCTTCAACGTCAGGATTGATAACAGGTCAAGCGTTGCAAAAGGAGAATGATACTTTAACATTCAGTTCTTCCTTTGTTTTACCTAATGATGAACCAACAGAGGCTCAACTAAAAGGAATTAATTCGGAGGTTTATGAAGAATTTACTGAATTCCAATTGAATGAATCGTTGCAGGCAATTATGACAGAATGTTTGACTTCAAATAATGAATTGTCCAGAATAACAGGATTAGATTGGTTGATATTTTTGTACTCAACCAATCCTGTTACATTCTTTGATGAAATTGAAGGGAAAAATAATCAAAAGATAGATTTAACTGCTTTACTTCGTTCATCGACCGATTCAAGTAATGAAGTGATATCAAAAGTATTACAGTTGTTATCAAAAATATCAGAAACTAATCAAGAATTTTTCAAGAAATTTATGGTTGAGTTAATTACCTTCTTTGACAAAGAAGTATCAGATACTGGATTTAGCAATAACATGGTAAATCTAAATTTGAATTCCAATGCAAATCTCAATTCAAATGCAAATACTTTAACGAGAAATAAAATTGAATTTATTGTTAGAAAGCTTTGCGTTACTTTAAATTCAGAGACAATTTTCAAAACTCTTTCAGAAGTTTTAGTTAGTCTCGACAACTTAAACCTTGATTTTTTAAATATGATGACAGTGACTTTGAATAATATTTTATTAACGACTCAAGAATTGTCAAGTTTTAGGAAGAAACTCAAAAATTTAGATTTTTACAAAATTGAAGATTGGACTTTGTTTGCAACTTTATTTCAAAGTTGGTGTCACAATTCACCAAGTGCTCTTTCTTTATGTCTATTGACGTCAAATTATGAATTATCGTTTTTAATAATTAAGAATTTATGTGAACTGGAAATCAGTTTTCAACTATTGACTCAATTGGATGTGCTTGTTCAATTGTTAGAATCACCAATTTTTGTTAAACTTAGATTACAATTATTAGATCCAGAAAAGAATCCTTATTTATACAAGACATTATATGGTCTTTTGATGATCTTACCTCAGTCTTCCACTTTTATGTCTTTGAAAAATCGTTTATCATCTGTTTCACACGTTAATACCTTAGTATCAGTCTCGAATTCAGTACCTATTGCATCAATAACTACTCCTGGAAGTACCTCGGGTTCCAATCAAGCAGCTGCAGCAAGTTCTAGTTTGAATAATCAACTTTCAATTAAGAGGAAAAGAGTTTACGAAATGCTTGATAAGTTTACTAAAGTTCAAGAAAGACATGAATTATTCCATCAAGACAGTTCAAGAGCTAATTCAAGTCAACGGTCAAATTCTTATTCTAGTAGTAACGAAGGTTCTGAAGAGGATAGACGAAATCTTGGACAACAACCGGATGGAATTTATCGTGATACTAAAACTAACAGGCTATCGTCTTATCAGAGTGGTAGTGAAAGTAAGAAGGATTATTTTGGAGATGTAAATGAAAAGGGGAAGAGGAAGACAAGTGGTAGGTTTGCATTGTCTAGGTTCAACTAAAAATTCAAAAGAAAAGCTTTTTTTGTTTTTGTTATTATTAATTTAGTTATTTCGTCAACGTGCTCAATATTTAACGGTTCTTTATTCTTTTTTTGTTTCTTCTCTAAACCAGCTAACCTATCCATTCTACAAAGTCTTTTAAATAGAACCTTCCAGGTAAGTATCTGACCCCATAACGCGCCTGCATATAGGCTATTGCAGGTTAATCTTATCTAAACTGAACCCTCATTTAGATGTTACAGGTTACTTGTACAAGTTTTCTATGTGTTCCAAAAATGGTTGCAATGAGTCTAGAAATCAACGGGGACATTACTCACAATGATGTGGGGGCTGATGACGATGGATTGAAAGCTGGACAAATAGTTGATGATACGAGTTCCATAAACCATCCGATGCAAAAGGAACAAGAGCACCATTCTTTGGGAGTCGAACATCGATTGGGCCATTATTTGCATCTGGCGGATCAGGAATCAGTTCGTCAGCATCTAAATCAAGTTGATCGAAACGGCTCGAGTCACAATAGTCAATCAAATCAATTCTTTTCAGCAAATGATCTTAAATCGAGAGATACAAAATACAAGCGATGGTCACCAAAAATGGATCAGTTCTTGGTGAAATTACTTGCGGATATTGTACATGATTATCCAAGAGGTGCTACCGTGGAAATGACGAAAAAGGGCTGGGCTTATGTCACTGGTCAACTCAGAAATGCCAACCCACAAACCGTATATTCAACATATACGAAATATTCTTGTCAACAGCATCTATTTAATGTAAATCATCACCGATATAAGATATGGACTCTTCTTATTCTTCACTCAAAGACCCATAACCAACAGGACACCTTCACATACAGGTGGAATGTTGAAACTGGAAGGTTTGACATTATTGACAATAGATCAAATCATGTAGTGAGAGACGAGAGGCAAATTAAAAGTTTGATTTATGGCGAAGGGTTGTCATTACCACCCCTTTCTTCATTTAATAGAGCCAATTTGATAATGAATGAGTTTTTCTTGACTGAAAACCTTCGGTATATGACAATATATCATAACGACGTTCTTCCCCTACTTATAAAAATTGATCACAGATATGGTGACGGCTTAGGAGATATCTATTCGGAGATCCCTAGATATGAACTTATGGAAGTGGAAGATGATTACTTGATTTCTTTGAACTTAAGCAAAGCTCCAGAGATTAAAACTTCCAAAAAGAGATCGAGAAACGATTCACTCTCAATGTACAGCCGATTAAATGATGATGATGACGTTGAAGGAGATGACTTGAACGATGAATCTTCAGTAGATCCAACACTTAAGGAAGCAAGAAATTCTGAGCTACTGGGAAATACTGACGATTCAGTAATCGGTCATCCTAACCTGTCAGAATTTGAAAATGCTTTAGCTTCAGCAGCCCTTGCAGCAATCAATTCTCCTAGTGTTACAGATGGCAAAACTTTGATTCCAATCTATATTAAGGATAGAAAATGGTTCAATAAACTTATATCGCTTCATGATTTACATTTACTTTCTTCTTCTGAAGTTCTTACTGTTTGCGAAGGGGTTAGGGATCAAAAGATACCTCTTTTTATGTTAAATATACTAGATCAAGAAAGTTATACCGATAAAGAGGGAGAATCATACCAAGATACTGACATTCATTCTGACCAAGAAGTGGTAAAAAGAGTACGAGAGTTTATGATTCCTTTGGTCTACCATCAATGAGGCCGCAAAAAATTTACAATCATAGGTAAAGCTCCAACTACAATAATATAATGCAACCTATAGATATCACTAATCTATGATCACTCTTGGAATGAGTAGTCCATGTCTGGGTTATATGTGCTTCTGCCTGGCCATAGTAATTCCTTATTCGAATGTTGAACTATCTTTGAGACAACGTCTCCAGTGATCACCAAATCACGGCAGCTCATCTTCTTGCACCGATTTAGTACATTCTGAGAGTGGACCTGCCACCAGAATTGAACCTTGCATGGACTTAATATCCGTGAGATTATGGGTCCGTTTGGCCAGACTAACGGATAGAAAATTTGAGTTCAATAATTCTACTGAAGGATGATCTTTTAAAGCATTAAAGAGGCTCTTGTTTTGTACATTCTTTTGTTGTCTTCTTTGATTTCTGTACGAAACTTTATTATTTTGCTGGTCAAATTCTGAGTCAACCTCCAGCCCAATATCATATTGAAGCTCATTTTTAATAAAAGAAGAAATTTGGCTAGCAATGTCATCGAGGTTATTAGTGACAGATTGATTTGAAATTGAGTCAGATTTTGACTTTTTTCTTTTGTCACTCGAAGTAACTGAGCTTGTAGTGTTTGTTTGAGAACTACCCGACTTGGAACTATCGAACTTGTATGTATCCGGAGGAGTTTGAGTTTCAGATTCTGAAGAAAGAAGGGTCTCTGCAGACCTATTCAAAGGTCTAAGCTGAAAAGCAGTGGACTCCAAAACATCGGAATTAACTTCTTTCTTGTTATTCCTTCCGTATTGAGCAAAGTATGTCTTGTTAAAATCGTTTATGTACATTCCTTCATATGGAACTGGGGCTGGATCTTGACTAGTATTTCTATTTTTACCAATAGAAGCCGGCTGCTCTGTAGGGGATACGTCTGATGGTGAAACCCTACGAGGATTTCTAGTCTGTAATGTTAACTCTGGGTTCCATCTGCTTTTCAACTCTACTGAAGTTGCTGATTTTTCCAGAAGTTGTTCTTCCAGGGGTAAGTCGAAGTTCCCTAGTTTGTCAATGAAATCGTTTGAATAAGATATTTGAGGTGAAGGCAAAAGTTCTGAAGAAAGTAAAGAAGCGTTATGTTGAATGAGATCATTCGTATTAATGGAGTCGTTGTCCGAATCTGATGTATCGGATCTAGAAAGCTTTGGTAAATTCTTTTGACTGTTTCGATATGTTGTTCTATCATTATCAGAGCTGGTATCAGAGTCTGTTGCTTCAAGTTCTGACGTACTCAGTCGTTTTTCAGCATTATTTCTAAGTCTGTAACTTAACTTTTCTGCAATAGTTCGTCTAAGAAGCACTTCTAAGAACATTGTTCTATTCATCTGGGCAATTTCCTGGTTCGGTAAGTTGGTGTTAGGAAAAAAATTCTTGTACGGTATTGGAGTTTCAGTTTTAAGAGAGAATAATATACTTCTAAATTCAGATAATGGAGTTAATGGAGATTGTGGTAACTGTGAGGATGAAGATTTGGAACTTTTTCCTTTCAAAAATTCGGTACTTGACTTCTTAGAAGCAAAGGCAGGAACAAAAGATGTTGCTGTTATTGGTGAAGTTATATCAACTATATTGGACGTAGGTCTTTTTGTTGCAGTACCCATTGCAAGTACTCTAAATGCTTCAGTACTACTTGGTAAAGTCTGACCAAGTCTATCTACTTTCTTGGTACTATCATAATGATCAAATCCATTTTTAACGAAAGTTTCCTTTATTGGGGAAGAAATTTTAACTTTCTTTTCTTTCGATTTTGAAGATTTTATTGTTAATTGACGAGTCAATACCCCTGTTTTAGCATTTTGTAAGTCGGTTTCTCGAATTGCTCTCAAAATCTCTGTTAAATCAGGATTCCTAGAAATTATATGTTTAAATTTAAAATATTTGATAGCTTTCGGAAGTAACTCTACTAACAAATGGCCAGGATTTGATACACAATACTCAAGGAATTCTTCAAGTTGAGTTCTAGTTTGGAAGTTAGGAACTACTTGACCAACAGGGTTGTATGAATAAGATGGTGCTCTTTTCAATGAAGTAGTTCTTTTAACTGGAAACTGAGGGAATCGTCTTTTTCGTTTCAGTTGTTTAACAGGGGTTGATTGTGCAATCAAATTGTTATCATTGAACGAAGGATATGATACTCCTGTTGAGAAAACATCGGATTTCCTTGCCATTCTCGTTCTGCCCTTGATTTTATTTCTGCTTCTTATTGATGCACTCTTGGAAACCACTGACCCTGACCGTTTTACACCGGGATCTACTATCGTAACGATAGGTGGAGCGTCACCATTGATTGCATTGGAATTTGGGACAGGACTTTGATTGCGTTTTAAGTGGTTTTCTATCTGCAGATAGACTTGAGAATGATAAGCATCATCGATGTTCAGTATTCTATTGGGGGACGATGTTGAAGAATCGTATAAGACATCAAAAGGGTTGGCTTGTTGCAAGCGTCGTAAAGGTGAATCACCAGTAAAACTAGAATCGGTAACTGTCATCTTTTGGTATTTGACGACCAATTTATGAAGTAAAAGGAATCAAAATAACACTAATACTGTTGGAAATCAACAGAGACTTTTAAACAATTTATCAGTTTCTTTTACTGTTACTTTACGTTCGTATAGGGCCTCTCTCGTTAAGATTATCTTTATCTCTCTGTTAAGTAAATCAACAGGTAACCTACGTGAAAGTTGAATATTGAAATAAGAAACAACTTTTCTCTTGATCAAAGAAAAATCAATTATTCCCCTTTACTTTAAATATACCCCTAAGTCATCGTGGCCCCTTTGAAATGTTCACCAGAATCTTATTCGTCTCATTGAGAAACTCGTCCTCATTCTCTGTAGGTGGCTGGTTGACCATCCACTTTTGGTTGCAAATTTCCGTGATCTCAGAAAAAAGGACTGCATATGTCCACACTTAAACGATAAAGATTGATCCTGTAGGTAAATAGTTGTGGCTTTGTGTAACCATTGACCCTATTTTGACGACAGAAAAACACGAATCAAAAATCAATAGTTTAGGGAGTTACGTTTCAATATCAATTCATTCACCAAGTAAAGATGGATAAGCTTAAGGAAGTAAGTACAACTCTATGGTATCGAATTTGTTTGTGGGAAATGTGAAGGCTACTCAATTGCAAATTGATTATGAGAAATTGGTGAGATCTTTCTTACCGTCTAGGTCAACTGGTAGTACTTAGTTAGTACTGTATTGTGATTTGAAGTCTACTTTACAGTACTTTAACTTCTTGAACGATTGATAATTCTTTGATCTGTTGAAGTAGGTAGAGTTTAGTATGCTACCGATTTCCTAAAGTATTGATAATCAAGTTTTGTAATTGCGGTTACCGTTTCCCATTTTTGTTTTGGGATTGGTGGCACTTTCACGACGTTTGATTTCTTTGTGATTTAGAATCAAGATCGATTCCAACCCGGATCCTTCTGGAACTCAATTTTTCTCTATTTTTTTTTTTGTTGTCTTTTGTTTATTTCCACCATTATTCCTTCTACAATGCCTATTTCGTTCGTTCGATTTGGATGGAGAAAATCAGGGAGTCAAAGTTACGTTTTTAGGTGGCACTGAGCCCACTTGGAGGGTCAAGGGATATTTAATGCGAAATACATATTCTTTCTTGAAAGTTCTTGACTACTTCATATAAAATTATCATGCTTCCCTTTTACTTTTTCCCTTTTTCTTTTTAATAGAATTTTCCTAGCAAATACTAACTGGTTTAGAAAATCAATAACTTGAAGTTAGATGCTGAAAAATGGCAAGAAAAGTCAGATGACTTGGCTGACAAGATTAAAGAATTAGAACAAGAAAGCTTGGATAAAGATAACCAAATTCAATCATTGTCGAGAAAGAATCAAGTTTTAGAAGAACAAGTTGAAAAATTGGAAACTTCTTTAGATGAAATTAAGAAAACTGCAGATGAATCTCACTCTTTGAAAACTACCAATGATAACTACACCAAAAAGAATCAAGTTTTGGAAGAAGAATTGGAAGAAGCAGATAAGAACTTGAAAGAAACCACTGAAAAATTAAGAGAAACTGACATTAAAGCAGAACAATTAGAAAGGAAAGTTGCTTCTTTAGAATCTGAAAAGGAAGATTTGGAAAAGAAATTTGAAGAATTATCTGAACAGCATAACTCTGCAAAGGCAGAATTGGAAGAAATTTCTCAACAATTAGAAGCTATTTAAAGATGAATTGTTTATATTGTTACTCTCCATCTTCGTCTTAGTGTTTTGACACTCTTTGATCTGAATATATGTCGTGTTTTTATGGTATATATGTATATATAGATCAGCGTAATACCAGTGGTAATGTTTTACTCGTCAAAAAAAAACAAAAAAGCAAAAAAAAAAATCAACATTCACTGTAGAAGAATTGTAGAATTCAACCAAAATCCCTATAACTAGTTAACAATTTTCGAATTGATATGTTTCTACAGGAGGTTGATTAAGTAGGTTGATGGATCAATTTGATGGACAAAAGTGTTCGAATGCGCGCTTCAGTCAAATTTGATGAAATGAAAACTCAATCCCCGTGCAGCCAAATCAACCTTCAAGGGTGTTCTTGAAACATTAAAACAAAAAAAAAAAATAAACTCCATATCTAGACGTTACTAATTGTAGCTAATCAGTATGACCTCGGGAACACCCTTGGAAAACAATGGAAATATTCCATCAAGATCAAACTCTGGTGTGAATATAGATTCACTTGCTTATGATCCCTTTGAACTGGTACCATCATATGAATCTTCTCAACTTATGCATCAAAATAGTTCTACTAATATAACTCGACAAGAATCCATAGTCGATATACCGAGATTGGTTCCTTCTATTTCTGGCGGATTAACATCATATTCAACATCTTCCCTACCCCGAGGGGGAGCAACTTCCAATGCTAGACCAGTATCTGATGGTATTACCAATTCAGTATCTTCGTCAAATTTGAGTGGATTACCACATCATCATCGTGGTCCCTCATTTTCTGGCCAAGTTGGTCCCCTACAAGGGTTTTCTAGCCTGGGGGTTCAATCAACTGCTAATCATTTACTTCTAGATTCGTCTACTACCAATCCATCATCTTCTCAGTTTGCAACTTCTACATTTACCAATACCAATTCTTTTACCCAACCCAGAGATTCTCATGGTAAAAAATCTCTCAAGCATTTAGGGTTGAAATTTTTGAATGCTCGTCAACATTTTGCTTTAGCTTGTTGCAGAGATGTGTCATTAATACCGTGTGTTATTGGATTGATTCAATCTTGGAAACGTGTATATCTTCAAGAGTATGGTTCAATGCAAATTTCAGATGAACCATATCCTTCGCTAACTGGTGCAAGAGCCTCAGAGCATTTCTTAACCGGAGTGTGGTGTATTGTAGCAGGATATCTATCCTATTCAGTTTTAGATGGGTTAATGGTAAGATGGATTGTTACATATCTGACATCTGCTGCCATCGTACGAATGCTTTCAATGTCTACAATTATGGTAACGGTGGAGCAATACCTTGTAGCTTCATTTTCTGCCAATGGATATAAATATGGATTACATATTTGGATACTAATTAGTTGTTGTCTTACGGTAATGTTCATCGTTCAGAACTTTGTAACTCTGAATCTTGATCTTAAAGAAGGAAGGAAGAGAGCTCGTTTCTTTGATTTCTATCGGATTGCAGTGTTTGCAGTGGTTCCAGTAGGATTGGCGAGTTTTATAACAATGGTAGGGTTATTAAGAAGTTTATTAATTCTTAGATTAGATCTCGATGCAATAAAGCTTTAAAGAGAAAAGGACCATGCCAGGTAATATTAATGCATTGGAGAGAAAGTTACAGAACAGAACGATATTGAATGTCACTGGTAATGAGAGCAGAGGAGGGAACAAAACGAACAATTTTTTTTAATTTTTTCATTCGCCTGATTAAGAACCCTCATTGTTGATAGAATTGATTTCGTTTTTCTTAATACAACCATATAGACGAAATTTATTCTCATATAATACTAATAGTATATATCTGTAGACTTGTCTCTCCAGTTTTGGTACCGAGTAGTGGTTTAGTTTTTGTGTAATTTTTCATGGCGACATGATTTTTGACAAGAAAATGAGAAACTCCATTTTTGAAGATTTAAAGAAGAATAAGTTGATTGATATCTTGACTTCAGTATTGAATTTAAACATGCCGGTGCATATCTTTGGGAAGGCTATCAAGCATAATGCTTTAGTAAGAGTATGTAGTAGAGGAAAGCAAGTAACCCCTATAGGTTGCTCCTGCTAATAGTTTTTTTCTTTTTTTTTTTGATTTTTTTTTTTCAGTCTTCATTTTTCTTTATCCACTTATACTAACAACAGATCGGTTTAGCGAAAAGAATATTTGGAGTAGGATACCAAACGGCCGAAAAGCTTTGTGCTAAAGTTGGTAT